>PVKM010034487.1:0-15553 GCA_004027735.1 Carollia perspicillata
GGATGGATGGATAAAAAGAGAATCAGAAGAGAGCCTGGGTGAGGCTGCTTTGATCCTCTTAAAACAGTATGGGAAACATGTGAGACTAGGAGGGGCACTGTAAGAAATGACAGTGACTGAATCTTTATGGGAGCTTTATTCAGATGGCAGGCGATCTGAGAAGATGGCGGGTTCATACCCTAACAGACCATCTTATCTTTTCTTTCCAGGCCAACATTTTTATACCAGGGAATACACAAGGTGAGGTGAGGGGTTTTGAAATTCTGGGAGGATTAGGTAGAAGAAACCTCAACATTCCCATCTTCAGCAGTTAACTGTTCCCAAGGGCAGATGGTCTTCTGTCCCTCCCTAGAACACAAAGACCTGGATGCCTCCACTGTCCCCAGGCACAAAGTACAATGAGGTGTTTTGAAATTCAGGGAAAATTAGATTAAAGAACTGCGGTATTCTCGCCCAGGGCAGTTAGCTCTTCCCAGGGGCTGGTGTTTCCACAATGGCAGGGATGCCTCCACTTGTTCCCCAGGCAGTAATCTTTAGCAGTGCCCCAAGAGGTCAGCTGTCTCTCCCAGGAGCCAGGATGGACCTTATCTGTACTTTCTGAAACAAAACAATAGCTTTAACATATGGATCATTTACTAGGCTTATAACTATTTACATTAAACTAAAATTTTCCACCTGTTGAGTACCCTATCACTATCATATATTATTATTGTTGCTATTGTTTGCATTATACTGTGACCCACCCACCGGCAAGTCAGGTCTATGAGGACTGAGATTCTGTCTGTTTTCTTTCCAGTAATTAGAAAAGAGTCAAGTAGATGGTGGACACTGGGCTGGTGTTTTTTGATAAATGATTAAAAAAACTAGAAATATAATCATAGTTAAACGGTAAAATATGGAGCATTATGACCTGACATTACTGGAATTCTGACTGAGAAGAAGGACCAGTTCAAGTTTTTTAAAGTGAAAGATCTGATAGAGAATGAGCCTAGGCAAACATAGAACTCATGAGGGGGCAGGCATGAGAGGTCCAGGCAAAGGACACGGCATGTGCAAGGGACAGGAAGCAGAGACATTTAGTGAAGTAATGAATTTTACTGACTCATTTTAGTGATGAACTGAGCTAATATGCCTGAGGTACCCAATACACAGCTGGTACTAAACAGTGGCCAGTATTGTCATTTTTGCATTCCTCTTTTAGTAGAAATTTAAAATGTAGATAGAAATTGAAGCTGGCACTCTGTATCAGCCCCTGATGGCTCCCTGCTGGATTCCTGGCTTCAGACAATCACCTGTTGACTAGTTAGTTGATTCCCTGCCCCAGGGCCCTGGATGCTCCCCTGCTATTTCTTTGTCCTGGGCCCCAGACCACTCCCCTTCCTCTCCTGTGTTGTTGGCTTTCACAATTCTGTATCTCCTGCTTGTACCACGAGACCGCTCCCCTCCCCACTTTGTTGCAAAGGTATTTAACCACCCACTTGACCCCTCCTCAGTGCCCAGAATTTGGAAGCTGTCTCCTCTGGGCCCATGCGTGTAATAAAGGATTACTTCATCACCCCAGATCATGTAAGAGTTTGTTTTTCCGCAACACTCTGGGTACCCATTTCACATCTACCCACTTGGAAACAGCAGTAACAGGAAAACAATATCTTCTTATCCTGACTGCACAAGCAATTAATGACATTAAGCTGTGACTACAGCTAGACTGATGTAGTAGTGACAAGCAGTGAACCACACGTATGTGAAGTGTTTAATCTAATGAGTGTTGACATGTGCACACACACCATGTGAATCCTTTTTGTCACAGGGCACAGCCCAGAGGGGGACCCCAAATAGGGATTTGGAATGGGGTCCAGAACTCAAGGTGTCCAGGAAATATTAGGAGGATATATAGGATGTCCTCACCTCTTCCCCTGACAGGTGTGAGTAGTGGGAAGGGACACATGGAGCAGGAACATGCAGGGCTGTTTTGTACATCCACAGCTTTGCAGCTAACCTGTGGCATGGTCATTTAACATATCTATAACCTTTAACTGGTTGCATATATATGTTAAATAGCTGTGGCCATACTTTGAACCAGGTGGATGGAAGTGACATCCACCCAAGATGAAACTGGGGGCAGCTCCCCCTGTTTATAGTGCCTGTGTGAGAGCTTGGAGAAGATTAGCTCCATAACATGGGGCCACACCTGCCCAGATTCATGATGGCAGCTCAATAAACTTAGAATAATACAGGAATGCTGGCAGGTGTGATTGATCATAAGAGGAGTCGGAAATGGGGATATAGAGGAAGGTTGGTGCGGGGGATTCAAACCCAGTCGTGGCAGCCATGTGAGGGGAGAACAATATGGTTTTGGCAGAGTGGGGACTCCTGCAGCTTTGGTGAGAGAGAACCGCTCAGCTTTAGCCAGGGTGGCTACCCCCATGGCTTTGGCAAGAGTGAAGACCACGTGGCTTTGGGGTGCTCCCTTTTGCCACATCGCTTAGGAAGCAGGAGAGACTTTGCCTGGAAGAAAAGGGGTGAAATGACTCTTGCTAGTGGGCCATGAGAAGGTGCCACATGACTTTGCATTAACTGGAGATCCTGTGGGCAACACAGCCAATGGTGCTGGGGGCATGAATCATGGACTTCTACTTCTTTTCCTGAGATACAGTACCCCAGATTAGGGCAGAAGGAGAGGGAAGAACTGTGTGCATCTGTGGGTGTCCTAAAGGACTTTAATATTTTAATGAAGATATTGGGTCACTACTTTAAATCTGTACAGATTCAAATAAACATTTCCTTTCCTTTTCACAAATTTCTGGCATTGAGAGATGTTGTTCCTCTGGCAGTGGGCATAGGGAACCTAGTGGGGGGTCCTTTTGGTAATGGTATATCGTACCAAACTTGGTCCTGTGCTGTAACAGATTCCATCCAAATGTTTCTCACATGCCTTTGCAATCTCTTCCTCTTCTTCCTTCCCAACTCCCAGAGTTTGCAGGCAATTACATATTTTCTTTCTTTCTCAATAGGTAAGTTTGCATTTTCTGAAGTTTTATACAAATAAAATCATGTAATATGTTTTCTTTTTTATCTGGCTTCTTTAATTCATCATAATTATTTTATGAAGTAAAATTTACACAATAAATTTAATCATTATAAAGTGAAAACTTCAGTGTCATTTACTATAGTCACAACATTGTGTAGACATCATGTCTACCCAGTCCTGATTTTAATCACATATCCATTGAGAGATTGTTCCCCATTACCCCATACCCCAACTTGTGGAAAGTATCAACCTTAATTCTGTTTTTGTTCATTCTTCATTTTCTGTCCCATCACCCTGTGTCAGGACCCCTGCCAGCTTGAACATCTGGTGCTCCCACTCATCTCAATATCAGAAAACTAATCTTCTGAGTCTTCAAAACATTATCCTTTTTCCCAACTCTGTGTCTTACACTCATGCTCATTCTAGCCTTAGAGAAGGGCACCCCCTATTAACTGTAGGAGTTACAGTGTCCTTCCCTCAACAGGTAAGTGAGACCCTCACTCATATTATTCAGCTTCATTCTGAGCCTCCAAAACAAACTCTCTGTATGTGACCGTTAGGGCCCCCTTGTAAGGTTAAAATGCCCCAAACCCTAACACATCCCAGGCTTCACAATTTACCTGTGTTTCTGAGTAGAATCCATTCTTCTATGACTTTGCTCTGTCTTCACTTCTGCTTACACACAATTCACTTCTGGAAAGGTCCCCAAGGATCTCTCAAATATACCAGAGTCCACCAGGAGAAAGAAAGGAAATAGAACCCAAAAAGAGATTTATTTCCCATTTCTCAATTCTGGTTGTGGGCTCTTTAAGGACAGACATGTGGAATTTATAAAAACAACAAAGAAAATAAAGAATGAAGACAGTGATGTTGTCCCTGAGCTGCACGTCAAAGAGGGCATGAGAGTGGCTCACTCAGTACATGCCTGTGGGTGGCTGACGTAACAGAGACCTGCATGTTCACTAGAGTAGTTGAGGGTAATGGTAGAATGTCTTTCAAAATCTCTGTGGTCTGCTCTGGCTGGTGTAGTTCAGTGCATTGAGTGCAGACCTGCAAATCAAAGGATGGTGGTTTGATTCCCAGTCAGAGCACATGCCTGTGTTGCAGGGCAGTTCCCAGCAGTGGACACATGAGAGACAATCATACATTGATATTTCTCTCCCTCTCTCCTTCCCTTCCTCTCTAAAGATAAATAAAATGTTTTTTTAAAATCTCTGTGATCTTGTTTCTTGAAGGTGCAGGGAAATTGTATGTGGACTGAGAACACTGTTGATGATAAGGGTGCTGTGGAATTGTGCCCTTTCATGCTGGCACGTCTCCATGGATTCTGAGGTAAGGCTGCATTGTGGCAACCTGAGGCCCTGCAAGTATCTGGGAAGTCATGGCATCTCCTATTGTGAATATCAAGTCAGTAGAGAGGGAGGCAATGCAAACCTTTTTTTAAAAAAAAAAAAGATTGCAAGGTAAGGAAAAATTGGAAGATTTAAAATATGTTAAAGATCAACACTTTAAGTGAGATGACATGATTAGCTACTTACTGGGAACTTATATTAAAGTAAAACATGCATGAAACAAGTTTAAAAATAAAAATAAGACTATATTAAAGACCAAGCATTAGGGCAGTGAGATAGCACTCAATACTCCTGATTGAAAGGCTGGAGAAATTTTAGAAAAGAAGGATCCATTGGCATCTTTGTTTGTTAATTGACTTTGTACAAAAGAAAATCAAATTTTTGAATACAATCCTGACCAGAGGTCTTTACATTTTATATGAGAAGGTCACCAAGCAATGTAGGTTTGTACTCTTCCTCAGAAACAGGGCATAAGTACACCAAGATGATAAAAGTTCAAAGTAATGGGTACAAGTATTTGAGACAGATATTCTGTGGTGTTTAACACTGGCAAAAAGTGTTCAAAAAGACTTGTATATGTTTCACAACACCAGATAAAGAATCAGGAATTGCAAATTGCAGTCACATTTTAAAGGAATTATCTGAAAA
Organism: Carollia perspicillata; assembly: GCA_004027735.1. NCBI lineage: Eukaryota > Metazoa > Chordata > Mammalia > Chiroptera > Phyllostomidae > Carollia > Carollia perspicillata. The sequence goes on from PVKM010034487.1 coordinate 5,029, forward strand.
ATAGATGTCAGAAGCCTATAGTCAGAAAGAACCTGTCTAAAGGTTTCTGACTCTGGGAACTTTAAGGCCTCTAAGTCATAACATAAATGTCTTCTTCACAGCTGAAGGAACCACGAATAAATTCTTTTAAGCAAAGATCCAGTTTACATCTCCATCAGTTCCTGCAATAATGGAGGGGAAAGAAGGAAGGTCTTTCAGGAACAAGCACAAAGGACACATGCACAAAAGCAAACAGGGGTAGGATCAGGGTGGGAAGTGGGAATGGCTGGAGTTGGGGGGAGTGATAGCGGGGAAACGGGGAAATTGTACTTGAACAACAATAAAAAATGTGATAAAAAGGGTTTTCAGTTCCTAGCAATGTAGGCACAAGTGCCAACTTGCTGAGACTCCTTGAACTGGGCCAGGATTGCATCTCCCAGGAGGCTGTGTTTTTAAGTCTCTCTGCAGTCACCTTTCATTTTTTTCACTCAAACATCATATCAACCAAACAAGGGTATTGTATATCCTATGACATAGCTGCTGTAATTTTCATTGCCCTGGTTATTTACTGAAGTGAACAGAAACTGACATTCACCACACAGTGTCCTCTGATGTACATTTTATTAAAAAAAAAAAAAACCTAAGATGAGAGTTTCAACAGCCTCTTGAAGTTAGTAGGCTTCACCTTCACATTTTACCAACAGTCTTCCTAGATTCGAGTGATTCCCTCTTCACCAAGAAATATCCGAATAACCATTGGGTCAAATTTAGCTTTTTAAAGACTGTAGTTATTTCTAATTCTGTGGGCACCAGTCTGAACAAGGACATTTGATCCAAAACTGTGTTTATATTACTGATAATTGTAATTATATTCTATTAATAAAAGGGACAGAGTCATGCTAAACTTATACAAACAAGCCTACTTCCATGAAACTAAGACACTCAAGAAGACATTTGAATTTGTGGAAAGAAGTCAAATAGAGAGAAAGAGATCAGAGTTGCTGCCCACACAGTTGTCTTTAAGCTGCTTCTTGTTGTTCACAATGATGTCCAGGTGCCCTCCACATGACCCCTGGAAAAAGGACAGAAATTGGATTTTGACAAATCTATCACTTGCTTCCACTGGTAACCACATGACAACTGCCCATACTTGAGGGACACCCTGTCAACTTCACTGTAGAGATGGTGCATCTGAGACCAACCAATGGTGGGATCTGGTGTAAAATGCAACTTTAAGTCAACAACAATGGTGTCAGCTTTTATTATTGATCATTGATGACTCAATGCAAGTCCTCTAACAATTTCCCACTTTCACAGCATATCAGCTTGAAAAATGCAAAACATTTATTCAGAGTTTAATAACAGGTGAGGAAAAAAGTGTCACTCATATTTTACATCCCTATTGAGGGTCTCACTTTCAAAGAAACTATGGTTTTCATGACATCACACTGATCATTCCCACATCCATTGTCCTGATAAAGTCCATGGCGAAAGTTCTGTAGCCACAGGAGAGCTTCACCTTCTAAAACAGCTTCAGGCTCTCCCTGTTGTACAACCACTGAGTGGAGGTCACACTTGTAGAGCAGCCAGCACCACACTGTCCTTATGCTGTGTGACTGGTGCTGTTGACTGGAAAATTAGCACATTCACAAGTTCTGTGGGGGAACCGAGGAAGTGACAAAGAGAGAGAGTGGGCTTGGGGCCTGGGGCCACTGTGTACCTCCAGAAATATCAGCCACTCTCCATCCATATTTAAGTTTGTAAAGGTCACCTGAGGATGGTCCTGATCTCTGCAGAAAAATGATTGCCTTTGTAGAGATCACCATGTGTAAAGAGAGGCCTGGGCATCTTCTCTGACCTGAGAGTATCCCAGAATGAGCCCTGAAATGTTCTCATGGACATCTCAATTCTATCAGCACAGAGAACCCCTTCTCAGCTCCTGTGTCCTATAAACTAATCATTAGGTAAAATTTTCCTGTCATGAACTTTCTTGATCTTACAACTTATTTCACCTCATAAAATCATGCCCCACTTCTCATGTAAATGTTTGTGTATGCTGGGGAAGGTAGGCTTTTATCCCCTGCACAACTCTGGGCCAGGAAAATTGTATAGTTAGTGGGAAGGCATTTACCTGGTGTTAAATATTTTTTTTTATTTCATAAAGATAGCCCAACCTGGTTGTTGTGACCTCGTATGTGAAGAATTTTTTAATAAATATTTTGACAGGTCGAACAAGACTTACTTTCTGGTCTGCAAGTTAAATAACATGCTGAAATAACTCCTTAAGGATATATTTTTATGGTTTTAACAAAAGACAGGGACTGCAGGAATAGAAGGAAACTACTCAAGCCAGTAAAGGACACACAGGAAAACCCATAGTTAACACAATATTCCATGGAGAAACAACAAAATGTTAAAATATAGTATGAGATGAGAGTAACCTTTCTCCAACCTATTCAACATAGTACTGGAATTCCTGGATGGAATCATTTGTCAAGAAGATGACACATTTGGTATCCAAATTGAAAGAAAAGAAGAAAATTAATCTCCTCAACAGACAACTTAACCTCCTAAGTAAAAAAAAACTAGAGATTCTGCCCTCCACACACACAAAATACTGTGAAAACTAGTAAATTCAGTCATGTAGGAAAGGAGAAAATCAACAGTCAGCATCATTCCCATTTCTTTGTAACAATAATGAACAAACTCAAAATGGATTATTTAAGAAACATTTTTATTTCAAACAGCACCAGAAAGAATAAAATCATTAGAGGAAAGCGATCCAAGTATGAGAAAGATGTATGCACTGAAACTACCAAATTATCTGGAAAAAAATTAAAAATTAAAAACAAATGAGTAGAAAAACATCTATGCTTATGGATTAAAAGACTTATAGTCATATACGTATTTGATGCAATTTGTTTCAAGAACCTCAAATCACGCTAAGCTCCAAAGACAATTTGCCTCTACCCCCTTCCAACAGGGACCCCAACAACCACTGCCAAGCTGGCCCTCTGCCCCCACTCATTGAGATTTTGTGGGCACTGACTACCTGTTGCAGACTCAGGATAAGAAGACTTGAGGTACTGAGGAAGCAACATTTTGCATTTCTATGGAGCTTCTGGGCAAAGCTCAATCTGCCTGACCCAGACTCACCTTGGGAGAAGAGCGCCAACAATCTTGCCCTGGTGTAATCCAGGCACTGAGAACTTTAGCTTACATTCTGAAACCTGACATCCGTGGACTGAAGCCTGTACACCAGCTTGCCCACCTTTCTTACCACATTGCTCTTCTTTGATCTGCCTCTGTGTCCCTATCTTCTTCAGTCTTTGATATCATTTCCACCTCCTCCCCAGCAATCAGCCGGACTGCACAGGCCACATGCCCTCTCCTTCCTGCCTTTCTAGAAATTTCATCCCTCAGTGGCTGCTAGTCTTTTTCCAACTCTGGGATCACATCTTATTCCTTTCCCTGCATCCCGTGTATCATTTCCCTGGGGCCATCCAGCCCTACAACTTGGGCTACTCTGCCCTTGGGAATATGTGGGAGCATGTTTCTATGGTTACCTCTGTTTAGGAATGCATTCTCTCTTTTCTGGATTCCTACTCAGCCACCCCCTCTACCACCCTCTGCTCTGACACTTTCCAGTGCTTTTTATTTCCCACCTCCAGCACAGAAGAGCACAGCCTGTGTCATTAATTCCCCAAATCAAATATTTGGTTTCAGTATCAAAGACACTTGGGAGACTTCAAGGATCTTATTTTTTTTCCACAAAGCCATCTTACTACTCAAGACCATACCCACATTTGGCAGAATTGTTTCCTCTTTTTCCCCACCCAAACTTTTCAACTCCAGCCACTCTCTCCTTGATGGGTGGGCTCTCCAATCTGACTTTAGACAAGATTGTGTTCTGTACTGGGGACGTATCCCAGAAGTCTCTGATTGGTCACAGGACATTGAAGGCATTGGGTGCACATGACCAATAACTGGGGACTGCACCCCATTGTCTTTTTAAGAAGCCATTATATTTCGCGAATATAATCTGTGGTGAGAGTCAAAGTACTATTACAGAATATCTTTGAAAGATCCGTGCATCAGCTCCTTTACATATGAGGTGAAAATGCATGTAGAATAGGGTCAACGTTGATGGTTAGGGTTTGTCATTTTCACACATGAAATTCGCTGTGTTCCTGCCAATGTTAGTGAAAAGACCTTAATGATCCCCTTTGTCCTGATGTGCCACCCTATGAGGACTATGGGGGAAATTTCAGACAAGGGATGAAAGGATTAGAACATGATCACCTGTGTGTCTCCAAAGTTCATTCGGGTGGATAAGTCATTGAGTCTGTCTACACACTCCCCAAGAGCCCTGGAGACCAGTTCCCTGAATGGGCATCTGTGTCCTGAAATCCTGCTGTGTACCTGCAGGACCCTCTTCCTTTGTCACACTCTCTGGAGAAATCTGTTTTTGCCTTTCTATCCTCTGGAGACTGTTCTCTCTCTTGTCTCAGCTTCCCCTCTCATGTGCACCTTTCCTCCTCTGCTTCCATAGTCACGTCTTCTTTTTTATTTTATCATTTGATCTTCCATTAACTGTTTCTCTATGCCATCAAAATACAAATAATTACATGGAGGGACCACCCAGAAAATTCAAATAGTCTTTCCATCTCACCACCTGTAACATCACTGCACACCCAAAGTATCTTCTGCAGAATATAACTCTCAAAGGATCCAGTATATGACTCGGGATATCTTCAGGCACCAATGATTGTCTCTACCACCATATTCAAAGAACTTCAAAATGTAAATATATTTTCTTCATATTTCAAAAAGCTTTCTAAATCTACCCTGTTGCATTCCTGTGTACTTCAACAAGGTAAATATTTTCCTCACAGTTGCAGCTCCTCATTACCCCCACCCTGAAAAAGTGTCCCATTGCTTACCTTTCTTTTAAACATTTGTGTTGTCAAACATCTCCCCAGACACTCTGGTACCAGGGTGGTGACACTGGAATGAATGTGTGGCTGTGCACCGGTGCCCCGAATCCTCAGCCTGGAGCATTTTCTATAGGTATAAAATTACTTCATCATATCTGTGACTTTGTAATTAGCCCAGCCTTCATGTCTGATGTCATTCCTGGAACTGCAGCTAACAGACACCCTATGTCTTGAACAGATTCAGTTATTTCAGTTATGAAAGAGAAAACTTTAGATTTTCTAATGGACAATTTGACTGTATTTCTCATGGATGATTTCCAAATACTTATGACAAATTAGTGATGTGTCCAATGAACCAGTCACAAGTTTTTTAAAAAGGTGTTTTTTTTTGTTGAAGATGGTTCTTGTCTCTTACCAAATAAAATGGTTTTATTTGAGCTGGAGTTGGCAGAAAAAAGAGGATGGGCTACAGAATAAAGTCAGCCATGCTTTGATCAAACAGTTAAACCAGGACAAAACAAATGCTGGGAAAGAGTCCAGCTCCCTTAATCTTCTCTCACAGATCTTGCATCTAAAGTCTAAAAAGCCCCGTCCTGCCCTTACTTCAGGGGGGCTTGAAGTGGGGCGTGAAAGCAGTATCAACCTCCTCAGAGTGCTGAGCATGAATATATCACAGGAGAAAAAATCACAACAACTGCTTCTTTGAAAATCCATACTCTTTAGTAACGAAACCATAGTTTACATGTTTAGTACTGTTAAACAGTCCATACTACTAAACACTATCTACAGGTTCAATGTACACATTGTAATCCCAATGCCATTTTCTAAGGAAATAAAAAATATAATTCCCGATGCATATGCTATTTCAAGAGACCCTGAGGAGTCCAAATAATCTTTTAAATACATCAAACTTAGAAGCTTGTGTTTTCAGATTCTAAAATATTATAAACCTATAGTATATATAAAGTCTCTCACATATTCAGATTTGAAGAAACAAGGATTGTTCATTAGGGTACTTGGGGAAGGCAAAATGGGTTGTTATTTTAATGAGTATAGATTTTCAGTCTTACTAGTGAAACATTGCTAGAGATCTGTTTTGCTTTAAGAAGAGTGTATATTCCACTACTGATCTGTACACAGATTCTTAGTTCATGATGGTAAATGTAATGTTATGTGTTTTTAGTACAATTAGACAAAAATGTTTGAAGGGAAAACATTGGGGTAGAGAACACCAAGACTTTTGAGAAGGAATATAAATGCTTCAACAGAAGAGGTTCTGGGCATAATAAATATAACATATATGTGGTTTGTAGATTAATTTCCTGTTTCAAACATCTTATTTAAATTCAGTTGTTGATGGAGTCTCTGAGCCCCTCAAGAGATCATGATAGCAAAGGAGGCTCAGAGAGCTATTGATTCACAGTAGCTGAAGGGCCCAAGTAGAAGGGAAAGGTCTGACAGATGTGGAAAGTTTGAGTATGGAGGGGCATACAAATTAAAAATTCAGGGAACTGAAGAGTTTACAACATAAAATAATGGACCAATAATGTCAGGGACGATGAGGATGAAGACATCTTAGATGGGTTGTTTGGGAAATTCCCAAGTCATTTTCCCTTTGTGGTGATTGAAGTTCTCTTTGTGTTTAAAAAACTTCTGCCTCTTCTGGAGATATTAAACAGTTAGAACTAATGATGAAGCATGTAGTCCACAGCGGAAGTGGAGGAAAGAGGAGAGTTACCCACAGCATTCACTGGTTTTTAAGGCAAAGGGAACATTTTTAAGGGGTGCAAACAATGTCTCACATGATTAACTCCCTCCCACAAGCACACCTCACCTGAGGGCAGCAATAAACCTTCTCAGAACACCTGACAGACATAAAGTCACAAAAATAAAGCCAGGCAACAGGTTTCCTTTTCTTTCCATTTATGTTTTTGAAAATCAATCTCCCTTGTCATCAGTAGAAGCCAATGGTGCACTTCGGACACTCTTTATTCTGTGTTCAAATGTACCATTGACACTGACATTCAAGTTAAATTTTAAAAAATATGTTATGATTTTAAAATACACATACTATGAACTTACTCTTTTAAGCATTTTAGGATACATTTCAATTATATTAAATACATTCACATCGCTGTGCGGCCATCACTGCACTTTCACATTTTGCCATTCCCATCAACAGTGCTCGAGCACCTGATCTGCCCACAATTTCAGGAACACTTGTTATTTTCTGTTTTTTTTAATCATGGCTACATTACCGGGTGTGAGATGAAATTATATTGTATTTTTAAGTTGATTTTTCTAGTTGAAATATAACAGCCTTACAATATTCTATTAGTTTCAGGTGGACAACACAGTGACTTGTATTGATGTAGAGGACACGGTGATCACCACAGCAGGTCTAGTTACCCTCCGTCACTCTACAAAGTTATTACAACATTATTACTACATTCCCTATGCTGTTCAGTACATGCAGTGACATATTTATGTTATAAGTGCACGTTTGTACCTTTTATTCCACTTAACCTATTTTTGTAACTGTCCTTCCACTTACAAATTTCTGGAATCTACCAGTATTTTCTTTGTGGGTTTGAGCCTGTTCTTATTTAGTTTGGTTTGTTCATTTGTCTAGCTTTGTAGATTCTACACACAGGAACATCTTACAGTATTTGTCTTTGCCTGTGAGACTGACTTTACTTAATATAATACCTTCCAGGATTATCTGTAATATTTTGTAACAAATGACAAGACTTCATACATTGTTATGGCTGAGCAATATTTTCAATATAAATGTGTATATACATAGATATTTGGTATATATATTATATTTCTTTTATTTACCCATCTATTGATGAACATCTAAGTTGCTTCCATATTTTGGCTATTATTAATAAGGCACAAGGCTGAGATGAATAGAGGTGATTATAACATTTTGAATTAGTGTTTACATTTTCTTCAGACAAATGACCAGAAGTTAAATTGTTAAATGTATGGTAGTTCTAGTTTTAATTTTAAATAAATCTCGTTGCCTTTTTTATTAAAATTTTTAATGAAAAATATATTCTTACTGCAGTTTCTGAACCTAATCACAGCACTGGGCTGTCAACCCCAAACTACACTCAACTGCCTAGGTCATATAGAATTTATTCCCCTTTTTTTTTTTTTGGAAAATCTTTGCAGCCTGTGTCTCACTAAACTCCAGCATTACCACCTGTCAGTGGTCTGAGTGCCCAGTACTAAAGGAGAAGCCACCAGGATCTCTGTGCTGAGTCATTCCCCAGACTGCAGGAGCCATCTTGCTCAGGCAGAGCTCTCCTCTCTGAATGGCATCCACCTGAGGGAAAGCAATAGCCCTGCTCACAGGAATGAGTCTGCCCCACCCTGTGGTGCTTAAACCTGACTGCAGATTACAGATTGACCAGATTAACAATTGAAGGAGACTGCCGTGGACTGTGGATTGCTGATAGCCTTGTACAGACTACCTGGGGCCAGACTGTGACAACAGTTGAAGTCACCAGGGGAAGATCCAGAAAGAAGAGACAGTGGTAAACACTAGTTTCTGAGATGAGTTCCTTTCAGCCTTCTTCGGGATTTTCGTTATTTTGTCTCCTGCAGAGCTTTTTAACATTCCCTTCTGGTTTTTCAAGTTTGTGCATTTTAAGTCACTAGTTTTTATGTTAAAGTTTATTTCAAATCTCATATTTTGCTCCTCCCTTCTCTTACTCCATTTCACCTTCTTATTTTTAGTTCAAATTTTATTTTCTCTGTTGCTGCAACTTGTTTCCATTCCATACTCTCACTAATTCTTCCCCTTCAGCTTCTCAAACAATCTTTCTAGTAATTAGTAATCTCACATTTTTTTCTGGTTTTAAAATACCCTTATTCTCTCCACACCTCTATCAATCTTTGCTTGTTGGTTGTGGATATGGTGGTTATTGGTGTGTTTCTTCAATTTTATTTCTAGATACTCACTATTTTTGTATTGCAAACCTCAAACTTTACCTTTCCCCTATCCTACTTCCATTTTACATTTCATAGAAAAATCTGCGTCAGAGAAAACTATGTGGTGAATGTCAGTGCCTCTTCACTTCTTTATCAAATTAGGACAAAGCAAATTAAAGCAGTTGCCATAGCTGGTGTCACTCAGTGAACTGAGTGCCAGCCTGTGAACCAAAGGGTGCAGGCCAGGTCCCCAGTTGGGGATGCACAAGAGGCAACCAAACACTGATGTTTATCGCCTTCTCTTTCCCCCTCCCTTCCCATGTCTAAAAATAAATAAATAAAATCTAAAAAAAAAATAAAGCACATATGTTGTAGGAGTCAAGAAAACTCTTGTTCATTTGATATGACATTTGAGCAGGAAAAAAAGGTGACTGCAGAGAGATCCACAATTAGTCTCCTGGGAGATGAAATCTTGGCTCTTTCCAAGGGCTCTCAGCTATTTTGCCCCTGTGCCTACATTGCTAAGATCTGACACCTCTTTATAAAATTCAGGAGCTGATGGAGATGTAAACTAGGTCTTGGCTGAGATTCAATTGTGGCTCCCTCCACTGTGAAAAAGGCATTTTTGTTATGATCTGGAGGGCTAATGATTCCTCAGAGTCAGGAACCCTTACACGGGTTCATTCTGAATCTAGACCACTGACATCTACTGCTTATACGACTCCATTTAAAATGTAATTGCAATCTGATAATTGCTGATCCTTTATCCGTTCTTTTGAAACATACAGAAGGATTTTTGAAAGCTTCTTGTCAGTGTTAATAACCAGAGATTATCTGTCTCAAAATCCTGGTTCCATTACTTAGAATTTTAATCTTCCTGCTGTTTATTAAGATGTGCCTTTGTTGGGGACCTTTACAGCCAAAACGTAAAACGACCTCCTATCAGAATTTCATGAAAAGTTTTATTTTGCTTTAGTGTAAATGCATTTAGAAAACACAGATTCCCATGGTTCTTTCTAAAATCTCTCCAGCCTTTGTATCACGGGTGTTGTGCTCTCTTTCACTGCCCTATGGCATGGTCTTTAATAAAATCTTACATCTATGTATTTTTTCCCAATTTATTTATTTATTTATTGGTGTTCAACTTAATTATTTTTATTTTGTAATATATTTATTTTTATTGTTATTCAAATACAGTTTTCTGTCTTTTACTCCCATCCCAGTCCATGCCCCCTGTGCTCCCCACCTCCCTCCCATTTCCGCCCCCCTTAGTTTTTGTCCATGTGTCCTTGATACTTGTTCCTATAATCCCTGCCCTTTCCCAAGCTCAAATTCCCTCCCGTCTCCCCTCTGGTTACTGTCATCCTGTTTTCTATTTCACTGTCTTTGGTTATATTTTGCTTGTTTGTTTGTTTTGTTACTTAGGTTCCTGTTAAAGGTGAGATCATATGCTATTTGTTATTTACCGCCTGGCTTATTTCACTTAGCATAATGCTTTCCAGTTCCATCCATGCTGTTGCATAGGGTAGGAGCTCCTTCTTTCTTTCTGCCACATAGAATTCTATTGTGTATATGTACCATAGTTTTTTGATCCATTCATTTACTGATGGGCACCTAGGTTGCTTCCAACACTTGGCTATTGTAAATTGTGCTGCTATGAACATTGG
>PVKM010034488.1:0-15543 GCA_004027735.1 Carollia perspicillata
CTATTCCTGAGTTATATCCTTTTAAGATAAAGTGACAATCCAGTCAGTAAAATGTTTCTCTTAGTTGTATGACCCACTATAGCAAATTAATGGAACCCAAGCAGTGGGTGGTGGGGACCTCTTACCTCTGGTGGGTCAGAAGCACAGGTGAATACCTGGATTTGGGATTGGCATCCGAGAAGGAGGTGGGAGGCAGGGGCAGTTTTGTGGGACTGAACCCTTAAGCTATGGGATCAGACATCTTCTCCAGGGAGATAGTTTCAGGATCGAATTAAAATTATATGACAACACGCTGGGGTCGGAGAATTGCTCGATGTGTAGAAAGCTCACTCATCTGGTGGCAGAAGCGAAGTAGTGTTGCAGAAGTATTGAGAGTAGAGAAAAAAACAGAAGTGTTTCCAAGCTGCACCCTAAACTACTGAGAGTCCTCAGTTCCTTGTTTCGGAAGCCGTGGATATAGAGAGTAGACTTCACATCTGTGTACTTTTCTGTTTGGAATGCATGAAATAAGATGCTAGTCATTTTCCGTGTCATCAAGAGTCAACACTTCTTATGACAGATCACAGCATCTCCAAAAATGTTTCTTTAATTAGCAGCATTATTGACTTTGCAACGTGTAGACGATTTCCCTAGGAGAGAGCCTCCTCGGTCAGTTCACTGTGACCTTATTCTGTGTCAGGAACTCTCTTCCACCCACAGCTGGCCCTGTGGGGATGGAAAACATGCACACACCCTGAAATCTTGTCCCAGATGAACAGCTCTGAGGGATGCTAAATTCCCAGTTAGGTGGAGGCAAAAAAGAACGGGACGCTTGGCTTAGTTGATGTGGCTAAACTTGACTGATGTTTCAGTGTGATGTTATTTCTGGCATCATGTTGATGAGTGACTCAAAGGGTGGTTTTAACTCGGGGTAAGTCTGAATCTTAACAGATTTCATTTCTGTCTTATCTCCTTCACTGAAATTCAACTAATTTAATATTTTGTAGATCTGGTGCTGGAGGGAATAAAAACCAAGATCTGATTTTTTTCCCCACTTGAGACACCTATAGTATGAGATATAGATAACGCCATACAAGGCAGAACGATAATGCAGGAATTTAACATTTCATGGAGGAGGCAACCTTCCCATTTACCCTTTCCTGCACTCTCCCCCTTGCTTACCATGTTCTAGCCATGCTGTCTTCTTCTTCTTAGAATGGGACATCTTTGTTTCTGCCTCAGGACCCTTGCACTTGGTCTGCCCTCTGCTCCACTAGAACTTTGCTGCCTAGTTCTTTTTCATCACATGTGTCTTAGCTCAGATGCTGTTATGTCAGGAAGTCCTTCTTGATGGCCTTCTCCTGCTTATTTGTTTAGTTATCATCTCTCTTGCCCAATAGAACATAAGCTTCATATACATGGAGTCATGGATGAACTACCATGAATATGTGGTACACGAGAAATACTGAAATGCAAAGGGAGTATGGAGAGAGAAGAAAACAAGACTGAGGGTTGACCTTTGGATTGATCCGTTTAGGTGGAATGAGGAGCAAGAGAAAGTGGCAATGCAAGCTGAGAGGGGAAAGGAGGAGGATGGTACAGGGAGACAGAAGCCAGGGGTGCTGAGTGCCTCCAGATAAAAAGATGACCGAAGCTACAGAAACGCTGACCACGAAGGGAAATCAGCAATGGATGTGACAAGTGCATGGTCACTGGTGATCTTTGTGGGAAACAGGACAGCAGGGGCAGACACCAAGACTGGGAGGGCTTCGGAAGTGGGTGGCAAGGATTCGGTGGTGAAGGTCAGTACAGAAGGAAGGAGAGAGTTGGTCTGCCATCCCAGGATCACAGCAGCTTGAGAGAACTGGTTTTTTGGATGGATGGGAAGATCTAAGCCCAAGTGCAGGCTGAGAGGAAACTGTAGAGGGGACGCACTGAAGATGACGAAGCAAGGACGGTTTACAGAGAAAGCTACTGAGAGAGGTGGGAGAAGCAGGAAAGAAGAAGCGCGAATGAAGGGATTCGGCTGGCCATGTTTGGGAGTGGGGGATGTCATCCGAATCAAGGGAAAAACATTAAGGATGATCAGGTATCGTGATCTAAAACGTTACTGAGAAGCGATAGGTGAGAACATCTGTTCTCTTTGCTTCTCCAGGTTTTGAGCTCTTAGGATGCTCTTTAAGATATGCATCTTAAATTAGAAGTGTCTTCTTTTAGAGTTAATTAAATCTGGTTTAATTTAACATCCCCTTGATGAAGCAGGTATGATTACTTTTCACAATGTGTATGTTTCCCCCCTTTTTTTATCCTTTCTGTTTTCTGATTTTTCAGGTAATATATGGTCATTATTAAAAAAGTTGAAAAAACACAGAGAAGTGAAAGGAAGTTAAAATATGTCTGCAATCATATTACCCAGAAATAACTGCTATGTTAGAGCATAGCGGCCAAGAGCATGAATTCTAGGAGCATCTGCCATGGTTCAGGATTAGCTATATCGCTTCTTCCGTGTCAACTGCCCAGCCGGGCTGTTGTGAGAACAAAATTAGGTGACCTCTCCAGAACAGAGAGGCTGCTCCCTGGCACGTGGGAAGTCCTCGTGTCCCACTGCTACGACGCTGGCGTTTTCCGCCTGACTCTTCCACAGAGGCTCTTTCTCTTGTGAAATGGGGAGTGTTCCGCAGGGACAGTTGTGTATCCTGTGTTTGTTCTCACATACCATTAAATTGTGAACATCTTCCTGTAACATTCACACCATTTCCTTTTTTATTTTGAAGTGAGCGAGGGCAGGATTCCCCCAAGAAATGAAAGAACTAGAACAGCTTATTGTCATTACCTCTGCAGTGCCAACTCTTTTTACTCTTTGTAAAATTTAAGAACTCGGCCTGCCGTAATCACACAAGAGGTTCACTTTACAGTCACCGCAGGGCAACAGCTGGTCCTTATTTCTTCTCTACAAAACCAAACACAAGCGAAAATGAAGGATCTGTGCTGTACTAGGACGTCAGGGCAGAAACAGACCAAAGTGTGAGTACTCCTTGGTTCTCCACCCAGCCTTTCCTGATTTTCTTTACTTTGGGCTGTTTGTAAGGACATTAATTAAAGGAGAGACCTCTTTCTAATCAGAGTTTTATACAGTGCTCTGGCTGTTCAATGGGAAATGGTCGCTGAATAAGAAACAGGGCTTTAGCGCCATCAGACCACTCCCAGACACGGGCTGCCCAGTCCCATCCCCTCTGTGGTAACATTCCTCCAAGGTGCAAAGTCTATCGCAGACCCACAGGCTGGGTCCAAAACCCTGCACCAAATCTTCCCTGAGCGCCCGTGTGAAATGCAGGGTCTCCATGCAAACCTCGCTGTTGCTGCCCTTTTAGTTTGTGATAGTTTAGACGGCAGGTAGGCTATGAACAATCAGCGGATTGTCTTTCAAAGTAATTTGAATCTTCTTCTAAGAATGAACACTGATTTCCATTCTTTTAGCCACAGACCCAATTTTCTTTCTTAGACAGCCCCGTTTTTCAAATGTCACAGGATCTTAACAAAGCATACATCATATTTAATTGCGTGAAGTAGCCATCTAACCTGATTTAAAAAATTATTTTAAATGCCATTTAATGGATGACCGATTGTACTCCCAACCCAAGTTACTGAGGTGTCAATGCACAAAGAAGAACACAACTGGTGAGGGTGACAATACAGCGGGGGGAGAGGTTCTCTCTGGCTCCAGGTGCCTCCCTTCTGCGAGTGGGACTGTTAGCCCACTATTGCACAGGGCCAGGAGCTAACCTTTGAAGTCTGGGCTGCAGTTCCCTCCTTAATTAAAAACACATTGTAATACCTGAGGTGGTGCCTGATGGCAGGCTGATTTGTCAATGTGGAGCCAGGGCTCTGCCAGGGTCTGCTTTGTTTTGGAATTTCTAGTATTAAAGGCCCCACAGAGAAACTGTGCTCCATATGTGCAGCTAGCCTTCCAGAAAAGCAGAGGTTAAGGGGAGGTGGGGGTTGATTAGTAGTCAATGCTGGGAGGGGAAGAAGGACATTGTTCTTAGGCATAAAGCAGTATGCATGAAGAATATTTCTGTATTTTCCAGGCTTTCCCATTCTAGGTTTGAAATTGGTAACGCATGTGAAAAATATCGAGGTGGTTTTCATTTTAAGCCCTTTCAGATCCATGTCTAATGCTGCTGCAGAGGGTCTTCCTAGCAAAGCTAGATTTCCAGGAGTGCTTAAATGATGGAGAAAGGATTAACAACGGAGCAACTACCATTTATCGAACACCTTGGATGTGCGGTACAATACGCTGAGTGCTTTAGGTAGGACATAGTATCCTTAAAACAATTGTATAAGAAATTGATTTTCACTCCATTCTCCAGAAGAGGAAACAGGCTCATCACAACTAAGTAGCTTGCCAAGTTCATGCAGCAGGTAGATGACGGTCCTGTATTTGATGGAGACGGGTAGTTGGACCTGTATCTATCTGACACCACTGTCTCTGCTCATCTCACATGGGCCATGATGCAATCTAAAATTGCGAGCGGTACCCCTGTGTTCACTGCAGCATTAGTCACAATAGCTAAGGCATGGAAACAACCTGAGTACCCACTGCTGCAAAGATGGATGAAGAACATGTGATACACACACACAATGGAATACTACTCAGCCATGAGAAAGAAAAGAAATCCTGCCATTTGCAACAACATGGATGGAACTCGAGGGCATCATGCCAAGAGAAATATGTCAGTCAGAGAAAGACAAATGCTATATGATCTCTCTAATATGTGAAATCTAAAAAAAATACAATAAATATTAAAAGTAAACCAAATTTATAGAAACAGATCAGAGGCAGGGGAGAGGTCAAAAGGTACAAATTCCAGTTACAAGATGAATAAGTGCCATGAATGAAATATACAACAGGATGATTAGAGTTAACACTAATGTAGGATATACAGTAAGGTTGTTAAGAAAGTAAATCTCAAGAGTTCTCATCACAAGGATAAAAGAAACCATTTTTTTTATTTATGAGATGAAGGATGTTAACAAAACTTACTATGGTAACCATTTCACAACATAGGTAAGTCAAATCATTACATTGTATACCTTAAATTTATAAGTGAAGTATGTCAATTACATTCCGATAAAAATAGGAAAAAAGTAAAGTTACTAGCCAAGGAAAAAGAAAATAATTGTGGATGTACAGATGTATGCTTTTCCCCATGGCACAGAAAATTGAATTAATTTAGCGGTCAGTTTTCAGATTCAAATTAATTGACAAGAATTTGAGCAGCATTAACAATTTGGGCAACAGCACAAGGCTGGGTAAGAAAACAAAACAAACAGGCTACTCCCAAGTCTTGGCCCTCAGCAAATGTCTGCGACAGGCCGAGGGCAGGAGATGGTGCACATTGTTGAAAACTGAGGTTCACAATGAGCTCCACATTCAGTTCAGATCCTCCCTCCAGCCTCCACCCTGGACGCTTCCTCAAGCCTGAGAACCGAGTGTCTGCTTGTCCAGAACATTCTTGTTAAATAACTGGCTTAGAAAGTTGTGAAAAGAGTCACAGGCTCTGAACCAGAGGGTAAGCCAAACAGTTTATTTATAGGATCAGCCCTCTCTAGCGCACGATGCCTCTGACTCTGTACAGACGTGTGTGGGAAAAGAGAGTCTGCCTTGAAGCTGAAAGATTAGACGAATAGGCACGTCCCTTTGAGAAGCTATCCTGTCCAACTGTTTGTTTATGAATCTCACCACTTCTTTTTGGTTTATACTTTATCATAAGCAGAGACCCAACAAAAAGGAGGGAGTGTAAATCTTCCTTTCCTGGGGAAAGCACCGTGTCTCATACTGAGAATCCAGTGGGAATAGAGGATCCTTGGCACTATTTCTGGCTAAGATATTAATTCTCAGAGTTGAGCTTTTTCTGCCATCAGTCCCATTCCATTCATTTCTATTTTTGTCCCTGTGTCTCTTTGGTCCCCATTTTTCCCTCTCTCTCCCTCTACACTGTCAGCTACTTAGAAAGTTGATCATAGGTAGTATGAATACATTCCATGTTTTTCTTTTCTCCTGCATCTTTTCTTTTGCTTGCAATGTTTTTCCTATTTGGAAGCCCTCTCCTTTCTAACAGCCTAGAAAAATTCTGTCTGTTCTTCATCTTCCTCTGAATCCTGCTGACTACTGGTCTCTTCTTCCTCTGAAATCCGACAGCAATTGATTGCTGTCGGAACTTCTCACTCGGCCTCTGTCAGCTACTGCCTTGTATCCTGGTTACCTCTTATTGATTACCTGACTGATTTGCTAGTTGATTTACCTCACCCTACCCTCTTCTGCTTCAGCGTTAGCACGCTGACTGTCATGGAACACAGTGAAGGTGTATAGACTGGACTGTGAAGCTGTAATGTTAACATAACAGCAGCACCTGTTCTTGAATGCGTACTGTTGTGGAGGTCAGCAGTGAGTCCTCCCAGAAGGTGTTACCCTGGCATGCATGTCATTTTGAGCTTATAATTAAAGCCCAGCAAACTCAAGGAAATGTTCTTTACCTCCCCCTTTCCTAAGAGGTTCAGACAGAAAATCCTGCTTCAAGAAGGGAAGCTTAACATGTTTGTCTTAGCGCATATGAATTGTGTGGCAGACAGAATGGATCCAAGCAAAATCTGTTTGCTACATCCCCCTTTGCATCCAAATGCTTCTGGATGGCCCTGTAAGAATTCTTTTACCAAAGGTGTGCTCTTTCTTACCTATGAATTATGTACCTCCCCATCCTTAGTCCAAAATGACACCTATACCACACCGTGTTTGGAATTTTCAGGCATATGTCGATTCCCTGGGTGAATGTATTAAAATTTGATTTTTCTCCTATTATTCTGCTATGTGTCATTTAAATTATTCAAACAGCCAGAAGAGCTAAAGGAGTAAGGGGACAGTTTCCCCAGATAGATACTGTCTACCAGAACAATGCTGAGTCTTATATGCAGTATCTCACTCATTATGACAAAATTCTGAGGTCTTATATATCCCTGTTTTCCAGTGGTGGGAACTGAAGTTCAGTAACAAGAAGCAATCACACAGCTTGTAGGTGCTGACACCGAGAATTGGCCTTAGAGTTATGGTAAGTACCTTGTCATCCTGTCCTAATCAAGAACTATTTGATGAGTGATTAAGACAGCAATGAGGCAAGACAAACATTTGAGTTTATGGTTCACATGACTATAGAAATGGTGGGCAGGTCATCATAACAGAAGAAAGAATGAGATGACATGTAGATTCTATGAAAATACCTTTGCAGTCAGCAGATTCTCCTACTGTACCCCCAGCGCAGGCCATATTGCCTAGGGCTTCAAACCCCGAACTCTGAAGTCAAACTGACTGGGTTTGAGTCTTGGACAAGTGATTTGGAGCTCCCCATGACTCTGTTTCCTTGTGCATAAAACTGGATAATAATAGTACCTCCCTCATCTGGTTGCCTTGAGGATTAAATAAATACATGTCAAGTGCACTTACACTGAGCATTAAATAAATGTCAGCTATTATTATCAAGAACCCTTAACCTAGACCAAAAGAATAGAATCTAAGCTTACAGACAGAAGTTGGGTATTTCTGCAGGTTTCAGGAGATGGGCAAGAGCTGTTTTTATCCTTTACTCTCAAACACAACAAAGAACCTGAAGATAGATAGTTTCAGAAGGAGAGAAAGGCGACTCAATGATTGTATCTTAAAGATTACCAAACATGGCATCCAGGCTGACCAGAAACTCATCATGACTGAGGTGAGAAAGATGGGGGAGGGAGAAGGAGGGAAAGAAAGGAGGAGAAGGGGAGGGAAGAGGGGGAGAGAGAGATAGAGAGATAGAGAGACTACACCTAGATGGCTGTTGGAGCCAAGGGTGGGCACCAGGAAGGACCTCCTGTTGGTAGCTGGCTACACTAAGCATAGCGATGAGGAGCCAGCCTAAGTCTGGCCTGTTTCTTTCTTCTAAGCCATGTGACCTGGGCTTGATGATCTAACCTCCATCTCCTCATCTGTGAAATGAGTAATCATAGTTGCTACCTCATACACTCACTGGGAGAATTAAAGCATATGTAAAGCACTTGAAACAGAAATAAATATCTTTATTTAACTTTTTATAGTTATAACTAGTCTAGACAAGTAATTTCCTTGCTTGAGATGTAGCCTTGACTGAAGAGAAGGGATTACCTTCAACTGCGTTAACAAGATTCCCCAGTACTCTAGACATTTTATTCTATAAAGTGGCTTAAGTATGGGAACTTTATTAGACAGCATTGGCTGGAATTCTCAGAATCCCTTCTTCCCAGCAGCACACTCCATGCAACAACGGTTATCCAATAATGTCTATACATATTCAAAAGCTGTGATTCTGTTGCTGTAGTTGTTGCTAAGAGTTGATGTCATCAGGTGCTATGCTCTAAATATCCTGTGGAGACCTTTTAGAGTAAGGCCAGGTTGTGTCAACATCTGAGCAATTGTTTCCAAGGGTTTATCTAAGGCTTCAAGAGCATGGGAGGTGAATTAAATATAACATCAGGTGTTAAAAGGAGGCCACAGCGACCTCATCCTCTTCCTCAGTTCCTGGCCCGAGCACACAATGAGAGCTGGCCCTTACACTTATGTCTTTCTGCTTCCTGGCCTGGGTCAGAGCCCTTGGAGGAAGCATCAGCTGCAATTTGCCTCCCAGAGCTGATCAACAATCACTAACTTCCTCTTGCTCAGAAAATGCTTGAGGGTGTCCTGTGCTCTTGACTTGCCCAAGAGAGAAAACAAACTGTGGGTTATTTGGCCCAGACCAGTAGACGCTGTGGGAAAGCCAGAGTGGCTGCCCCGCAACAGGGAAATTGTAAACAAAATGCTCACTTGGGGAAGCACAAACAGAGCTGCCTGGTGTGGGAGCGGCAGCCCCCGCACTTGGATCCAGGCTCTGGCAGGGAAGGGAGAACAGAGGGCCCTTCAGATTTCTAGGAACCACTAACCTTTCTTTCAGCTGGGAGTCCCCAGCAGTGTCTGCCACCTAAGACACCATAACTCCCACATGAATCTTGGGTTGTAGCTTGCTTATTTCCTAACAAATCTGTCAAAAAAATACTCTCTTAAATTTCCCCTGGGAACCTAAAGGAGGCCCAGGAAGAATAATCTTATTCAAATTTTGAAAATAAGGGCCGTTTCTCTTCTTTGAGAGACTAAGGTATATTGTTTTGTATCCCAACTCATTTCTGAGACAAAATGATTGCATTTGCTTTTATTTTGTGGCAAATGAATACATTGATAATGATGGCTGAACATTTTTTGAGCATGTACTATTTATCAGGATTGGTTGAAGTATTTTACATGCAATGCCTCATTCAATCCTAATGATAACTCTATACAGTAAATAGAGGTGTTATTTCCATTTTATTGATGAAAAGATCTGATCTGGGAATTGGGACTTATATCAAATTCATTGACTCCAGAGTACATGTCCTTATCCCAGGCTAAGCTGACCCTTTTTGACAGGTGAACCAGCTGCCCAACCACCAGCATCCCTGGCGGTCAAGGGTGAACATGCGATTGCATTCTGACCAATGGGATGTAAGTAGAAAGAAAGACCCATAAGAACTCTCATGGGTGCTTCCCTTCTGTTTTCCTTTGCTCAACATGTAGGCCACTGAGACTTTAGGGGAAGATAGTGTTCCAAGATGACCCTGAATGACCCCGTGGAAAGCTGTCTACCATCTAGAACATTGTTGGACTTACTATAAGCGAGGAATAAGTTTCTGTCAGGTAAAGTCGCTGAGATTTCCAAGGAATCACCGTGGAAGCCCAATTTACTTTAGTTGATGTATGCTGTGATAAAAATGGATCAATTCTCCAAAGTTAGATAGTGACTGTCAGTATTCCCTTAATCCAGACTTGGTACCTAGTTCTGAACCATATGTCTTCTCTCAATGTGCAGGGTGTGTGGCCACAACAAGGAAAATCCTCCTCTTAGAAAAATAGTAGATACCCCATACCCCACTTTCGTCTTCCAAAGGGAGCCAGCATGACGTGAAAATAATCAGATTGCACAATTATCATTTACTGGGAACCCATCTGGTGTGGTAATGAGCTCACACCCTTGGGAATGAAGAAAATTTCCAGCTGAAGCCGGGTGGTAAAGTTTTCAAAAGAAGCCAGCTGGTTTTCACAAGGTCCAATGTGGGGTTAGGACAGCACTTAAAAACAGTGTCCAGTAGTCAAGCAGTATGGTCACCATTATTGTAAATGATATAAAGCACATTATATTTATTAAATAAGGACTCATGATTGTTAGGCCTATCCAGCTCAATATTCTTGTCTTCCCATCTGCTGCAGCAACTTTGGGTTAGTACATAGTATTATTTCTGCCCATCTCCCTTTCACCCCCTTCGTCTATTTAACTCCCACTAGTCTTCAAGATCTCTGCTCATGCATTGCCTCCTCAGGAAGCCTTCCCTGACATCTCAAAACAGGTAAGCTCCCCTGTTATACCTTTTTGGGCCATCGCGTACCTTGACCTCAAAGCATTGACCTCTGATTTTAATTTTACCTGAGTATCTGTAACTATTGTATTAGCACTGTTGAGTAAATCACTGATTGTCAGGTTTGTATCATTGGAACATAGCCTCTAGGAGAATATGGAATCATGTTTGGTCTTGCTCACCATCCCATCTCTAGAACCTAGCACAATATCTGGCACATCCCAGGTGTTCCTTTATTATTTGTTAGATGAATAAATAAAACATGAATGAAAAAAATATGTAAATGAAGGAATCTTAATTTGTGGGGAAGCTGAGGCAGAAATATGCCAAACCCTAATCCATTGTAAAAGCTAGAAATATAATTTAGAATATTTGACTTCAGCATCTGCTGCTAGCCATCTCCTTTCAAATGACTGTTTAAAGGGACTACTCCAAATCGGCGGGCACTTGCCTAGAGGATCATGACCCCATAACACACGCAGATGGCAGAGCACTGAGATCCTTCCCCGCAGGAGGCCGGCCAGTAACTTCTCTGAGCCTAGTGCAGTGCCCCTATATATAACACCTTCCAGTGGCACTGAGAATCGAAAATGAGAGGAGGCATTTGAAAGTACTCTGTAAACTCTAAAAAGGCATGCATGTATATATTTTTTTAAGTTAGGATGTGTGAAAAATTGTCTCTCAATTGATGGGACTTTGAAAAGACACCAGTTTTTGAGGAATAGAATTTTCCAAAGTTGTTTGGCAAAGACTGTCCATTTAGTTAAGAGTAATTTTCAAGGCAGTGACAGAGAAATTAGATCCCTCATATTCTCCATCAGCTCCACTCCAAGAGATGCCCAAATGAACATACAATTTAAGTAAAAACTGGCTACACCCCTTCCAACAAACAGGATTACTGTCTCCAGACCCCACCTAAGCCGACTTTTAGAAGCCCTCACAATTCAAATGTAGTCAAAAGCTAAAATACAGACTTGATTTCCACAATGTTTTGAAAGTCAATTAGCAAATGTTGGGAGGAACGGACCCAGTGTGAGAGATGGCTGAGATAACTGACAGAGAAGGTCAAGCCTCCCAACGTACCGTGCTCTCACTGCAACCAGGAAAGTGCTTTCAAGGAGGATGAAAATGTGCCCCATGTCAGAGTCAAAAATATTTTATGAACAGAGTAAGTGCAGAGCTCTTATGTTGTTTACAAAAACTGTCCACATCAAAGAGGGGAAATTACAAAATTTTAAAAATGAGAGTTTTGCCTCCAATCCTATTACAAAGACATGATTCCACGTCAGTGTAACAAAATACTGTGCCCTGGCCAGGTAGCTCAGCCAGTTAGAGTATCGTCCCAACACACCAAGTTTGCAGATCCAATCCCCAGTCAGGGTGTGTACAAAAACCAACCAATGAATGCACAAATAAGTGGAACAACAAATAGATCTATCTATCCCCCCTCCAATCAGTTAATAATAAGAAAATGCTGTTGCCGGAGATGAGGTATGCAACGTTGGAGCACACTAGTGGGAACGCAGACACTTCCTTCTTTACTGACAGGCACCCACAGCCCTAATGATTGATGATCAGAGAAGGTTCAAATCAACACACAGACTTACCGAAAGTTACAAACGAACACAATAAATTTGCTAATTGTTCTTCTTGGTGCAAACCTATCTTTCTCCCTTTAGCCATAACACATGTTATAGATCATCAGAGAAAGGCAAAGCCCCACACCATATGTAGGCATTAAATAATACAAAGGGCACAGCCCTTTGACAACATACATTGCCATAATGAAATGATGAAAGAGGAACAGCAAAAATAGCAAATTGAGAATCAAAGCCTAACTTTCCACATGTGGAAACGTTTGCTTGAATCATGGTGTAATCCGTCGGCTCCAGACTGGTTGTACTAGTTGTTTAAGAAGATACAAAATGAATTATTGAAAACCCAGTCTCATTTTAGAGGAAATGCTCATCATTAGAATTTACTACTGACATCATCATAATTAATCATGAATATAACTGATAAAGCTGCATTTTCAAAACAGTTCATATTTCTAGAACCTCTCAGTACAGAAGTGCGATTTCTACTAAGAAGAAAACACAAATCATTCTCTGTGATGACAACGCCCCCCACTCCAAAGATGACAAGGCGATCTCATATATTAGCTTACTTGTTGTCCTGTTTTTCTTACAGTGTTTGTAGGAAATGTGGTTTACAGGTCATTGCAGGCCTGGCTTTATGGGCCACAAAGAGTTATTGTTAAAGCATGGGGTTAGAATAGATATATATAAATTTAACAAAGGACCCTCCCCAAATTCTGACACTTGGGTGGTCACTCTAGCCACTGGTCCATATTTTCTTGTAAAAAAAGCAGAGATGGGTGAACCATGGATGATTTTAAGACCATGTAACAAACCACACTTCTTGAAGGAAGAGGGAATGTCCCCTGGGACCCTGTCCCTCTTCTAGTTTCTTTGATAGACTGTATATCTTAAAACCAGGAAGAGCAGAGATGTTGCCTCTTTTGTGCTTTGTCCAGCAGGTTTTAGGAAATAAAAAACAGAAGGCTCTGGCCAGGTAGCTCAGTCCCTGAGAGAGTTGTCCCAATACACCACGGTTGCAGGTTTGTTTTCTGGTCAAGCATAGACAAGAATCAACCAATGAATGCATAAATAAGTGGAACAAGAAGTCAGTGTTTTTTGCTCTCTCTCTCTAAAAAAATCAATAAATAAAAATTTTAATAAAGAAAATAAAAAACAGAAACAAAGACCATTCTAATGAATGATGCATTTGCTACAAATAGACCAAAACCAAAACATAACAAATAAATACTGACATCCAACTTAAAAAATAATAATCTAAAACAGGCTTACATACACCATACATATGTTCAACATTTTGGGGGCCAGAAGCAATTTATGGCAGGGCAGTATTTGAGGTTATTGGTCTTATTTATTTTTCCTATAGTTTGTATGGCACAACCAGAGGTGATGGGAGGTGGGTTGGAAGGTATGGAGGTAGATTTATCATGAAGTTAATCAAGCTTATACTTCAATCATGACTAATGTCTCTTTCCACAATAACTTCCCCTCTGTTAAACTTTCGCTCTTGATAAAGTAGCATCAGAATCACCATTAATATTTTTTGGAATTCAGCAAAAGAAAAGCTGAGTTGGAATGCATGTAGTTTGTGGGATGTATTTATGAAGTTCACAGTCACTTCCATCTATGAAAAGATAAAAATGAGAAGTATCAGTATAGCCATGGCTTCCTGCCATGCTCCCAACCCAAAGTTATACATGAAAGTACAGGGTCAGGTCTTAACTGGGTATTACTACATCTCATAGCACCTGGTTATAGAGGAATGTGGCCTCTACATAGGAGAAGGTTCAAAAAGCTAGGAGCCAGAAGCTAGTCAGAGGAGAAAACTTCTAATTATCTGACAGTAAATTATAGGTGGAGGGTCCAGTTCTCATAATCCTCAGTCAAAAGCAGAAGCATGTCCCCTTTCTGGGGTACACATAACATACAACATACGCCATTACAAAAGTACCACATAATTTCTTCTTCATTAAAGGAAATAGAATGCAATTGAATTTTTTAAAAAATTCAGGTGTTTAGAGGGCATACGCCTGTACGTTTACTATAAACAGCAAGTTTGTTTGATAATAGAACATAAAAACAAAAGAAACTTGAAAGAGGCCTTCCAGACTTGTGGTCAAGACAGTGATGTAGGCAGACAAGGCTCACCTCTTCACACAACCACATCAAAATTGCAACTAAAATACAGGACAACCATCACTCAGAACCATCATGAATAGAGTTGAATGGAAGTCTGACAACTACAGAATTAAAAAAACCACATCCATCCACTATGGCAGGAGGGGCACAGACGTGGAATGGGCTAATCCCTCACCCGTGTGTGGTGGATAAAAGTTCAGGAGGGATATCTTGGAAGCAAAGAGTCCCGGGCCCACACCAGACCCCATGGCCCAGGGTTCTAATGCCAGAAGACAGGTCCCCACAACTTTTGACTGCAAAAACCAGCACAGATTGAGTTGGTGGAAGAAACTGCTGGAGCCCCAAGGAGCTTCTCTTAGCGAACCTGCACATGGACTCACCTACATAGATTCACTCCCTCTGAGTTCCAGTACCAGTGTAGCAGCTTGAAAGGCACCAGTGGCATAAACGGAGGAACTGAAGTGCCTGGCATCAAGGCAAATAGAGGCCATTGTCTCTTTTCTAAACCCTCCCCTAACAAGGCTGGCAAGCTGGTGCCATATCTGAGACTCCATCGACCTGGCTAACACTATTTGCCCTGCTTTGGAGATCCCCAGAGACTTTGCCCCACCCAAGATGATTTTCCATATGAAGGGATGGTCTTGGCTCACGCTTCACAACTTCCTAAAATCCTCTCAGACAAGCAATAGCCAGCCTCAGTGAGCCCTAGGCCCAGCACTAGTAGCAGCCAGCCTAGATTCATAGTTTGGCCTCCCCTGGGAATCTCCAAGCCCATCACAAGTAGCAGCCATCGCAGATTCCTTTATAGCTCAAGCAGGATGCCTCCAGGCAAAACACAGGTGGGGGCTGACCTTGGCCTGTACCACCAGGGAAACCCCAAGCCCAGGGCAGGCTACAGACCACATTGGAGCACTGTCACTCTGCATCTGCACAGCTGATCCTCCACAAAGTGTCTCTACCCTTTGGTGGAGATCAGTGGACACAGCCGGTCCTTGAAGTTGATTAGCCTGAGTAAATCCCTCCAATTGATCTGCCAACAGCAACCAAGGCTCGGTTACAAGAGGAGGGCATACTCAGTTCACACAAAGGGCCCACCTTGAGTACTTAGCTTGGGTGATAGGGGAGGCTGTGCCACTGGACCCCACAGGACACCTACTACATTAGGCCATACTACCAATACACGGAGTCAAAGCAGCTCTACCTAATACACAGAAGCAAACACAGGGAAGCTGCTAAAACGAGGAGAAAGGAACATGGTCCAAATGAAAGAACACATCAAAACTCCAGAAAAAGAGCTAAATGAAATGGATATAAGCAATCTATCACATGCAGAGTTCAAAAC
>PVKM010034489.1:0-15555 GCA_004027735.1 Carollia perspicillata
GGCTCTTTGTAAAGCCAACCGCTAGTGCCAGGGAGGTGAAAGTGGACCACCAGGCTGCGAAAGACCCCGAACCTTGGGCGGGGGGGGCTCCTTCGCAGATGCACAGCGCATCTGGGGAGGTGAGGACAACGTGGGCTTTGGGGCTGGTGGCCGGGAGCCCCCTAACATGTCAGATAACGTGAGGGACACTGCAAACAACACCCCACTGACAGCTTGGGGAGCACGCAAGGCACCCCAGAGACTCGAGCCCCCCACCACCACCAGCAGGACGTGCGAGGCCAAAAGGCCCACACCGACGACGGACGTCAAGGAAGCTTCAAAAAATCATGGCTCCGAGCACCCCAGTCAACAGAAGAACGTTTATTAGCCACGGTATTAATAGCTAGGAAACAGCCGGAGCCGGCGGGGACCAATCAGTGGCCAGGAGCCCCTATCGTCAAGCCCGCGCGACCAATCAGACACCAGCAGTCCGGGTTGCTAGCCTCCCGGGGCAGAGGCAGGCGAGGGGCGCGCATTGTCACGGGGGCTCCCACTCGCCCTGCATGCGTGGGAGGCCTGCGTGGGAGCCCAGGCAGACACGAGAGAGCGTCACTAGTCACGCACTCGGGGTCCCTGGAGTCTGTCTTAAACACAGTGCCTTCTGGCATCAGCTCTGCAGCCCTAAAGATCACGAGTTAACTCTCTGGGAGGAGCCCCCGGCCGTGGTTGGGGTGCCCCTGGGAGGCCCTGTGGAAGGAGGAACTCCAGACATGCAATGCGCATCTCTCTCTTCCAGGCCGGGCCCCACGAGGGGAGCGGGGCCTCCCAGTGCCAAGTCAGCCTCTCTGCTTTTCGTCTGGACTCCCTGGCTCCTCCGCCTGCTGCTCTGAGGCCCCCGGCACAGCCCACTCCTCTTCTTCGGGGTCTGAACTGACAGGCCAAGGCGAAGGACCCTGGAAACGATGTGTTTCTGACAAACAGTGTGGCGGGTTTGAATCCCAGCGATGCCCCCTCCCAGCTGGGAGGCTGAGGTCCAGGCCCTTCTCTCTGGGCCCCTATTGCTTCATCTGGAAAAAGGAAAGAGTTGGACAAGATGGTCCCCGAGGAGCCTTGCAGTCCTGCTTTGCTTGATTTGAATGTATACATCAGGCGAGTCAAATGTCTTCCAGAACATTGTGCATGACAGTAATTAGTATCAGGTGTGCCCTGCAGCCCATGTGGTTACCGCATCACTCTGCTTTTCTTTCCATTGTGTTTTATTTTAAACAGAACTCCATGGCAACATGTGGATCCTTCTGGCTTCCTTAAAGAAAGGAAGAAAGAGAGAAAAAGATAGAAAAACAAAAGGCCGAGAGAGAAAGGAAAGGCCGCTGTGAACGCGTCCTGCCGAACATGGTTTAACCACAATACCAAAAAAAAAAAAAAATCCATATGCTTGAATGTTTTCGTTGGCCTTTCTGGAGCTCGGAAACTAACTTTTAAAATATTTATTGGTCCAAAGCAAGGGAAGGAGTAGCTCGAAGGAGCCAATCTATGGTGCTCTTCAGACCCCAACCCTCTCTCAATCGG
This sequence comes from Carollia perspicillata, assembly GCA_004027735.1. Taxonomy (NCBI): domain Eukaryota; kingdom Metazoa; phylum Chordata; class Mammalia; order Chiroptera; family Phyllostomidae; genus Carollia; species Carollia perspicillata. The sequence continues at coordinate 1,549 of PVKM010034489.1, forward strand.
AGAGGCGTCGGGCTTGCTCTCCCCACTCCAGAAGACATCGGGGGGCTCAGATTCAGATCTATAGGCAGCACAGACACGGAAATCCAGGTCGAGAAACGGCTCGCTTTCTGCCCTGAGCATGCTGAAACCCAACTCTCCTGAAGAGCCTGGAGGAGGGCCAGGGTCCCAGACGCATGGCTCAGCCCGCTGCTTTTTTTTCGTTTTTCCACGTAGATCTAATTCAAAGCACACATTTTTCTTCTTTTTTTAAATTCATACTTGGGAGCCCTCAAAAGCCATGTGAGCGGTCTCCTATCCACATGTACATACTTGCGGGCAAGTGTACAAGCATCCTAAGATTCGGCCAGGAAATGAAGACAAGGTCCTTCTCTATCCCTCTCCCAGGCTCCGTGGGCTCTCTTCTCAAAACCAAACTGAGAGCTTTCACAAAACGGCATCCTGTAGGGTGCCGGCGCCTCTCCGCAGGCTCTCCCGGGCTTCTAGGTGCCCCCCACCCAAACTGGCATGGTCCCCAGAGATCTCCCCGGGCCCTGCTTGGCACGGCCATTGGACGGCAGAAGTGAGGCTGACCCTGCTGCTTCCTAATCTCTATGGCCCCTTCCAGGGGTTGGGCTGGGTGTCAAACGACAGTCCCGTCTTCTGAGCTCCTGGAACCGACGGAGGACCTTCTAGAATGCACACCAAGGCTCAGAGCCCTTCAGGACCTTGATTTGCCTTCAAAGTAAAGTCTAACCTCTTTAGTTTGGTATTTAAGGACGTGTGTGATGGGCTTACTTTTCACTTCCGTTCACTTATCCAAATTCAAGTCATACCCACGGGCCTTCGAGTTGGGTGTTTTGAGGGTCCCGTGGTCCTGGGGTTGGGGAGCGAAGAGGACTGTGGCTGCCTGCACACTTCGGGGCTTCTCCTAAGGAGGGCCCCCCCGTCAGGCGCGCTCTGCTCCTCTGAAACCTGGGGTCGGTCTGGATGCAGCCCCAACCTTTGCATAGAGGAGTTTGCCAAACTGTAGATGGTAAAAGACAAATAAAAGTCAGCTTTTTGCAAAAGGCCAAGGACAAAGATTACTTCCTGGTAGACGGCTGGGCTTCCAGGCAGCCCGCATGTCGTCTGACTCGGAGGTCCGTGGTGTGTGGGAGAGGGTAAGCGTGGTTCCTTAGGGACACTTGTCGTGACTAGAGCCAGTGAGAAAGAGCTGGAAGGTAACACCCCAAATTCCACCCTAATACTTCTAACGACCATGAGCTGTTCAGGGCAAATAGATTCTGGTCATTTTTCTTCTATTTTCATAGATTTCTCTCCTGGCATATATTGGTTTTATAATGTACATTTTTTAAAAAACACAACAATCCAAGAACACTGACCATTCGAGCCTCTTCCTTGGGGACCTCAAAAATGTAATATTTTCCTAAGTAAATAAAAATCCAGAGACTCGGGATGCCCCTCCGAAGTAGCTCAAGGCACAGTCCCCGACAGAGGCCAAAGCTCGGGGCGCGAAGGAACCCGGGGGCGGCCCCACCGCCCCGCTGGGCCTCTCCGCGAAGGGCTCTCGTGAACCTGTGCAGAGGCCAACGAGTCCAAGCTGGGAACAATGACAACAAAAAATGAACTTTGCTGGTTTCATTCCTGCAGGAGGGGCCTAGAAAAACCCATTTACTAGGGGATGAGGCCGGCCAAGAATGGGGTCTTGGCGAGGCAGGCCGCGTCCATGGGTTGGGTTTTAGAAGAAGTCACATCCCGATACTAGGAAAATGTGGCCACGTCGCCGCACCCCGCCCTCACAGGGCCCCCCAGCTCTGGGCGTGGGCCAGCCCCGGATTCAAGCAAGGGGTTTTCTTGGCCCAACTCCATGGAAATATTTCCTTCGGTGGAGCAAAGAACTGCTTCATTCAACTGCCTGCGGCTAGGGAGGGGGCTGGCTCTACCGTGTTGACAGAGAACGGCAGAGGCCTGGGGAGGGGCCCGAGAGGAGAAAATGTATTCCAGGTAGAACAGGACTGGAAAGTTTGCTTTTTCTAAAAAAAAAAAAAAAAAAAAAAAAACCCTAAAAGATTGCTGACAGTTGAAAAACTGCCACCCCACCCAAGAGGCTCCCAGAGAAGACATTTGTTTGCACTAGATTTCAGGGGGGACCACAGCAGGGGCCTGTCTTCGTCACAGCCAAGGGGAGGGGGCCCCTTCTGGGCACGCTTTCAGTTTAAACATTCGAGGCCTGGGTCCTTCCAGAGCCCGCGGCCGGCCTCCCGGGGCCAGGCCTGGCGACTGCTGTGTCAGCGCTGACCCGGAACCTAGCAGCTCACCAGTAGAGAGACAAGGGCACCCCGGGGACTCTGCAGTTGGTGCCGCGTGCACAGAGAGGCAGCGTGCAGGTCGTGGGGTGCACGTCTTCCCTCCTTCATCGACCCCAAGTCCCTGAGACGTAGCCCAGAAGCTCATCTGCAGTGAGAGGCTTGGGTGGGGGGGGACACAGAGCGCCATCACGTGTCACGGAGAGCCGGGATGGTTCCTTCTACCGCCCCATGCCCTCCAGGGCACGGGAGAAGATGGAGACCCGCCAGGGCCGAGCGTGGCGTGCAGGCCCTGCCACCATGTGCGGCGGCCCGTGCTGCCCTGAGTCGGGAACACCTGTTACTTCTGGCACCTGAAAGGAGAGGATGACTCCACAGAGTCACAAGGCAGGCTGCTGGCCTTCTGTCCCAGCTCCAGGGGGGACCAGCAGTCCTGCCTGCCGGTGCGGGGTTTGGGCCCTGAGATCAGACCTCAGGCGCCAGCCTACTCGCTCCCTGTGTGGCTTTGGGTCGGCTGTTTCACCTCTCTGAACTCCGCTTCCATTATCTCTAGAATGGGGATAAATGCGTCCTCCACGTGAGAAGACCGAGCGGGCGGAGGGAATCATGTACTGTGTTGGGGGAGGCGCACAGCAGCGGGAACACTGTCACTAATAGTGTGGCAAGTGCGGAGGGAGCCAGATGGGGACTGGAAATATCGGGGGACCCTTTGCAAAGTGTGTGGGTGCCTGACTCTTATGCTGCGCGCCTGACACAGAGACAAAATAACATCGACTGTCAACTGCAATTGAAAACAAGAGAAAATAAAGGAAATGCATAAAAATAAAAGTCGTCCTTCTGGTAAAGGCTCCCTTGCTCCCCACTTCTTCTTGCAAATCCCTTCTATTTTGCGCAACCCTCAGGAGGCCCTTCTGCTTGCTCTACAGGATGCTGCCCAATAATGAAGCCAATCTGATCTTCAAAAAAAAAAAAGCAAAAAAACCCCCAAAAACCTGTGTTGCATCCACCACGTGTCCCAGCTGTATGAAATGGAGGGCGGATGAGGAGACCTTCTTGGATTCAATACTGTTTGCGTTTATTTTATAAGAAACACTCATTTCTTTTGTAGTTTTAAAAAATACATAAATCGAATATAACTGCCAGGTCCCAGAGCAAAGGCACCTTGACACCCTGTCTCCAGTGTGCGGGCGGCCTCGAACGCCACACTCTCCAAACTGCTGAACCCTGCAGCCCCGCAGACGGGCCCTGGTGGGCCACCACCAGTCAGAGAGAAGAGAGAGCCGGGCCACCCGCTCCCAGCCGCATTGCCGTGCCTCGGGGCCCCTCAGCACAGCGGCCCACCCAGTGCCCTCCGCGCCCACCACCAACAAAAGGCCAGCTCTCTGCCTCGGTCAGACCTCCTGACCCAGAGTCTGGGGTCTGGGATACAGCTTTCAAGCCCAGTGGGAAAATAGCTCTTCCAGATACAAATATTTTCAGCACACTGGGCCCGCCACCTCCCCCGCTTCCCTGGGGTGGTCCTGGACCTGGTGGGTAGAGCTCCACGCTCTGCAGCCTGGCCAGGAGGCCGCTAGCGAGGTGGGTGGGCAAGAAGGCAGGCCGAGATCCCCATTCAAATTCCGATACCACCACTTACTAGCCGTGTGACTTTGGGTGAGCAAGTGATGCCTCTCTGGGCCTCAGTTTCTTCATCTCTAAAGTGGGGATAAAAACGGTGCCAGCATCCCAGGGTTGTTAAGAAGATTACACGGCAGCAGAGCCTGGGTACCCAATAGACACTCAGTATGGAGGCAGCACCCTCCTGCCCCCAGCAGACAGCCGCACCGCCCCCAGGGAAGGCAGCTGACAGGGCCCACTCCCCCCAGGCGTGCAGAGCAGGAACCTCGGCCACAGCCTCTGGGTCCAGGAGGGGCAGCTCCAGGCCTGGCAGAGGCGAGCGGTGCGCCTCCTGGTCCTGAGAATCCCGGGATAGGCCGGAGGCCAGCCCCTGCCATGTGCCAGGTCTACAGCCAGGATGCAGAGGCACCTGCAGCCTCAGCCCCCAGAAAGCTCTGAGTCCCCCTTTTGGGGGTAACCTCACCACCTGGGGGTAACTTCGCCTGGCTCAGTGGGGGTGACTGCCGGTCACCATAGGTCACTTCGGAACGCTGCAGGTCACCGTGGTGCTCTGCACCCCACTCTGGTCTGTCTACCAACTTCAGCTTCTGCTCCACAAACGCTTCACCTTCCGTGGAGACGCCCAGGCTCAGATGTTCAATATGCCCTTTAGGTGTTTGCAGAAAGGATGATCTTAAAGGCGCCTGCCTTTAGGTAAACGGAGCTGCCCTGAGGTTTGATAATAAAGAAAAGCAAACAGAAGCCGCCTTTCCGGGGCCCGCCTGTTCCCACCGGCTCCCAACCTGAAGACACCTCCGTCCTCATGAACTGTTGGGGGCGAGGGCTGCCACTGGGCCACTGGGACCCCTGCCCGTGGAGGAGGGTCCTGCCCTCTTCACCCCACTGAGCCTCCATCTCCAAAATATACAAGCACATGAAAATCGTACTCACGCCACAGGTGAGCTGTGAACCCCGAACGAGACAGACTCGGACTGTGGACGACAGAATGCCGCCTGCATTAGCCGGCAGTGCCAGCCACGGAGGGAGCCCGTCACCTGGCAGGTGACACCCAGGCCAGGCACGCTTAACACCAGCTGCCTCCCCCCAAAATCAGCAGAGACGTCTCACTTCCAGCCTGCATCTTGTCACCTTTGAAAAGTGAAGTCCAGATAGTTTGACCCAGGCATTCATTCATTCAGTTCAAGAAACCCTTCCTGGTAGGGAATGTATTCATCGTCCATAATGTTGTAATAGCCATGTTTGGGGGGGGAGGGTGCTAGACTTATCACAGGGGACGATTTGTAAGTTACCGTATGTCAAACCACCGTGCTGTACGCCTGAAACTAACATAATATTAAATGTCACCTGTGATTGAAAATTCTAAAAAAATAACATACGACAATAGATCTATTGGAACATAAACCCAAACGAAGTGTCCGTAAAGAAATAAATCATAGCAATTAAGAAAAAGAAAGAAAAGAAACACCGGGTGCCTGGGGCTGACACTGTCTCTGGGGTCAGGGGTAAAACGCAGAGGGGAGGGCCCGGCGCCCTGCCCCTGGGTGTTCAGGGCGCGGGCTGCACCCCTCCGGCACTGGGCGGGGCTCTGGCGGCCTGGGCCCCATCTGAGGTACACAGCAAGCTGGGCCCAGGCCCTGAGAGCAGAGAGGGGCCCCCCACCTCCCTGGGGGAGGGATCAACAAGCCATAAATTGTCGCTGAACTAGCAGGGCCAGCTGAGGGGAGGCTGGCCCCTCCGTCCACAGGCTCCGAGTATCAGGAATTCTGGGACCACGTCCTTTCCCGACAGTCTGGCCTTAGGTACATTTCCCAGAAATCCCACTGTTTACCCTGCGGGGCCTCCCACAGCCCAAGTCCATCAGATCCTGCTTTGGACTGTAAGTCGCTTTCCCGCTGGCGCGGGACACAGGAATCTCAGAGCGCTGAATGTATGGCCACGTGGCCGCCCCAGAGATCCAAGCAAAACTGTCTGGCTGCCCGGCCTGAGCCGTCCGGGAAAGGCTGCAGCGTCCACCCCAGCCCCTAGCCTCGAGGGCTCGCCCTGGGCCCTCACAGGGGCACCGAGCAGCCGGCGGGGCCCAGGCCGCAACCTGAGGCTGCTTCCCACAGCCCCAGTCAGGGCCCAAATTTGGAGAAACCTGAGTGGACCTGGGCTGGGGGTACGGGGGGGTTGCTGGGGGGGAGACGGCAGTCAGGAAGTAGCCAGGCCGTGTATCAGCTGCCAGTCCCACCAGGCTGGGAAGGAGGACCGGGGACTGTGAGGAAGATAAGCCGAGGGGCAGAGGGGTCCAAGTGAGTGGCAAGCCCACTCTGAGCCCCCTCTGGGGAGGCGATCCCCAGGGAAGAGTATCCCAGTGAAACAGGGGGCTGCTTCCGCCCTGTCCCAGGGCCTTATCTGAAGGCCACGCTGACCAGCGTGACCTGGGAGGGGCCACAGCTGACGAAATGTGGACCGACGGGAGGGGCCGGAAGCCAGGCTCTCGTTCCCAAGAGAAGCCTTCCATTTCTGGCCTCCCCAGCCCTGCAGTCTCGGATGAGAGCGTACCCCACTACTGGGCTCTTTCAGGACAAGAGGCAGTGCTCCCCAGAGAACACAGGCTCAGCGAATACCCAACTGGAGAAAGCCGAAGACAGAATCGGTGCTGGAGAACCGGGCAGAGGACACGTCGCCCCCGAGGGCTGCCTCCCGCCCAGCGGGCGACAGGGGCTGGCCTCTCGGGGCGCTCACACATTCTCTTAGATCCTATTTATTTGTTCATGAAGACACTGGTTAATAACATCATGTAGATTCGGGTACACGAGTAAACCCAACATCTGTACAGTCTCTTGCACGCTCATCACCGAACGCTCAGTCTCCTCCTTGTACCAGGGACTCGACCCCCTTTTCCCAATTCATCTCCCCCCTCCCCCTTCCCCCTCTGGTGACCGCCATGCTGTTCTCTGTATCTATGAGGTTGTTGTGAATTAAGAGCCTAATTTGGGGTCCAGGAAGACAGCCCAAAAGGCTGTGCCCCTCCCGCTCAAGAAATCTGTGAGGGTCTGTGTTGGGCCAGAAGACACTGCCGCCTTTCAGGGACACTCCTGGGCGGCCCCCGCCTCACGGCAGGTCTCCGGAAGGGGGGCTGGGCGCTCAGCCGAAAGTCGTTGCCACATTCCCTTGTCGAAGGCCACGCGGTGCCTGCATTTCAAGCCCCGGGGGGAGGCAGCCTGAGGCAGAAGCAAGATGTGAAGAAGAGCTTCAGTCTCTGCTCCCCGACCCCTGGAGTCCATCAGGATGGCCTCCTCAGCCCGAAGGCCCCCCTCCCGGTGGCGGCGGGCCGAGCGCCCAGAGCCCCCTGGGTAGAAATCCATGCTGAGCGAAGCACAGATGCAGAACTGTGTTCCCCGAGACTAGGGTTTCATACTCGAACCCATATTCCTTCTAAAGAAAATGGAAATCAATCCCGGTGCCATCCCTCCGACTCTGAGCCAGGCTGTCCTTGTCCCCGGCAAGACCAGGCTCCGGCTCTGTCTGTGTTAGACCCTCGCGCACAGTCAGCTCCAGCTCTGTGCCTCCCACACCCCGGCCTGCAGCCTCGGGTGGAGGTCCGTGGGCGTCTGGGTCCCAGAGGCCAGCACCCCCGACAGGGGCTCTGCAGAGAGTAAACAGTAATGCCTGATCAGGACCCCGTCACAGTGGGCCTGTAAGACTTCTGTTTATTTAAGATGCACATTCTTTTTAAAAATATTTTATTTGTTTATGTTTAGAGAGAGGGGAAGGGAAGAAGAAAGAGTGGGAGAGAAACATCAATGTGTGGTTGCTTCTCATACATCCCCTACCGGGGACCTGGCCTGCAACCCAGGCGTGTGCCCTGACTGGGAATCGAACCTGCGACAACCTGCTTCACAGACCTGCGCTCAATCCACTGAGCTACACCAGCAGGGCAAGACGCACATTCTTGTACTGAGCAATTGGAAGGCTTATGTGGGAATGCCACTCTCACCCCACCACCCTCAGGCCCTCTGGCTGGCTCGCTGCTGTGCTGCGGTGGGAACACGGCCCCCTGGAGGGCTTTCTGGTGGCCCAGAGCAAACATGGCCACACGCACGAGGCCCAGCCCAGCCATTTCCTCTAGAAGTGACTCCCTCTGTGCATGACGATGGAGGGCCACGGGGTTCCCAGGGCTCGTTAGTGCCTCCTACTAGCTCCTCACTCCTGCCCCGGGAGGTGTGTGCTTTATCGTGCCCGCTTACAGATAGGGACACTGAGGCACTTCCCACACCAACCCTTCGGCAATACCAGGGCGGGCACAAGGCTGCCCCCAGGACCGGGCTAAAGTGAGGGGTGTGCCACGCCACAGGGAGTCACAGTAAGCACTGAGCACCCCAGCCCCACAATGTCCCCAACACTGGGGATCCGTGTCAGGCCCTGAGGGCACACAAAGCTTGGGGCGATGGGGCCAGTGCGCATGCACCGCCAACCCCGGGACCGCGGGCGGCAACAGTGAACCCGGCTGCACCAAGCCACAGTGCTCCGGGTCCTTGCAGGCCCGCAGAGGGTTCGACACCACCAGACCATTCAAACTATCCCTTTTCGAGGCCGCCAAGCAGCCCAGGACCCCACTTCCCTGCCCCAGGGTCATCTTTCCACTTGCTCGAGGGATAAGCATGGCCAGCAAGAAGTGCCCAGGAGGCTTCGGGAGGTTTTGGGGTGAACCCCGCAGGCGCCACACGCCCTCTGAGACTCGCAATTCCTGGAGCTCCTCCCTCTGTCCTCGGGCTGAGCCGGAGAGGGGGATGGGCAACCTTCAGCCTCACCCTGTGCCCAGAGCAGACCACAGTCATTTGCAAACTAGCAAGACCAGGCTGGGGGCCTGGAAACTCCAGGCTGGAGAGCTCTTTCCTCTTCTTAAAGGAACAGAGCAAACCCAGCTGGAAGCAGCCTGTGCCGAAGGCCCCCGCCCCTGGGGGCGTTAGTTCTGCCCACTTTCTGGGCGAAGGCACACCACTTCTTGCTCCGGGCTGCGGCCTGGGAAGGGGCTGCCCCCCATCTGACCCTACTGTGTGGAGGACTCTCTGGGGGTGCCCGGGGAACGATTTCAGCCTTCCTCTTACAATTTATTGTGACGTTGGGGATCATGGCACACTATGTTCTTCTTTTTACCCCCAAATCCTTCCCCACAGAACTTCCATTCTTCACTTGGGCAGAAGGCTCAGCTGGGTACCCAGAGCCCCGAAGTCCTGCCCCGACTCAGCTCTGACCCGGGAGCCTCAGAGAGGGGCCAGGCTAGGAATGGCCGAGTCTCCCTCCTCACTGCCCCTGGGCAGTCGCTGACCTGCGGATTGCGTGAGATGCTCAGGGCCCGCCATGCAGGTCCTGCGTCATGTTCCTGTCTTTCCTGGTACCACTGGCAAGAGGCCAATCACCAAAGGTCTCAAGGGAAAGAGCACTGCTCTAGGATGACTGGGGTCTTTCCGGTCCGTGAAGATGAGCCAACAGTGAGCCAGCAGAGACCCCCAGGAACTGAGCTAGGGCCAGGGAGGTCTCCCAGTTCCGACATCTCCACTGAAGAGACTCCTCTGTCCTCACACCCTTATCCCAGTGAGACAAGCATCTCAAGGGCACAGAACCCCTTCCCGGTGAACCCCGGTCTTCCCTCTCACCATCTTTTCAGTCTGCTGACAGCCTTGTTGCCCCCCTTTCTGGAAAAGCAAGACCCAGGGTTCTGCTCAGTGCTGGGGAACAAGAATTGCCCCTCCCGAAGGAACACAGGGCTGGGGCCCCAGCTGCTTTGTGTCTAGAAAAAGCCCAGGTCCACCTCCTGGGCAAGGAATTGGCCCAGAGGGCTGTGTGCATGAGCAAGTGCATGACTGTGAGCCTGCCTTCGTGCACTGGGTTGGGAGCAATGCGGGCTGTGGCATATGACACAGCTCAGGCTCATACTGGCCAGAGTAACACCCGCAGCTGGGCATGGTACCTGAGCGCCGCCAGGACCCCCGGCCATGCCGCTCAGGCAGCGCGGAGGGCTGAAGTCCGCCAGGAAGTGGAGGATGAGGCTGAGCCACCCTTTGACTCTACCATCCCCCACCTTGGGCCGGTGATTCACTGGTAACCAAGAGCCTTGGGGGAGGGTCAACCAAGAGTCAAGTATCAATTCCTCTTGAAATGCAGAGTTTCCAATGGGGGAGGTGCGGAGCACAGGCCTGGAGCAAGGTTGCTGCGGCCCCTCAGCAAACACTCAAGTCTTGCACAAAGTTGCCCGAGGCCCGTAGATAACTCTAGAAACTGGGGGTTGGGGAGGCCCATGAAATCACAAATCTTGGTGAATTATGATGAATCACAGTGAGCTTTGCTACAGAGAAAGGGATCCGGGAAGCCAGGGGGTTAGGGCAGATTAGTGTGGCCAGTTACAATGCTAAAGGATTACAGCGCAGCAGACCGCGGGCAACTGGTGGTGAACCACCGGCAACTCGTGGACCGCGGGCAACCGGCAGACCGTGCTCGGGCAACTGGCAGCCAACCACAGGCAACTTGTGGACCGCGGGCAACCGGTGAACCTCAGCGCGGCACCCCCTCTCCTGGACTCACACACTCCGACAGCCCCTGACTCGAGTCGGGGGCATGAATTTCACCCTGGCTCCCAAGCAGCCCCGCAGCCCCCCTCAGCGCAGCAGGGTTGTGCTCCCTTTGTTCTAAGAACAGACACACAGGTGCCTAACCTCAGACCCCCAAAACTTAAAAACCTAGCCCCCAGCCTACAAGAGCTGGGTGTCACAGAGTGCATTCTTAAAACAGAACCTCAGGCCAATGGGAGAGCCATTTGCAAAATGCTGGGCCAGGTGGAGGCCAGCCCCACCCCTGGAATTCAGGAGATAAGTTGGTTTTTCCAATTCTAGTCATTCTTTTTTTTTTTTTTTTCTTAAAGGAGCAGAGTGTCCCCAGGAAGGCTGCGGGGACAGCTCTGTGGATGAAGCATAGGGAGCTCGTCTCAGCTGGGAGGCCAGTTATCACTGTCCTTGTCTTCTCCCACACCCAACATGGGAGGGCCACAGAGCAGACACGAGACACTTAGGAGCAGTCCCAGCAAAGCCATTTTGGTGACGCTGTCATCCCAAGACGTGGAGAAAAGCCAGTGTGATCAGCCACACCTTGCAGATCGGGAACTTTGGGGCTCCTGAGGGGGCGGTTCTGGCACACTCAGGCAATTAGCAGTGTTTTCAGGAACTGCACCCTGGCATTTATTTCATTTACTCAATACAACAGTGCTAGAAAACGGGTCTTCAGCCCACCAAACCGACTCCTCTCACACACCGACTGGGCATCGGGTCCACACAAACCGTAACAGAAAAGAACTGGGGGTATGGATGGGATTTCAGCAGGAGAACTGGATCTTTGGGACCCCGCGAACAATTTTGCTAAGTTAGGACAACGGTCTGAAACACTTTCCACTCAGAATTCCAGCAAACCCTTGTGCATGTAACCGTGCGCCGGTGCCTCGCCATGAGAACCAGCGGATCTGAGAATCCCGGAGACCCGTGAACCGGGTACATGAGGGTGAGTTGCAATAAACTGCGCTGCAGAGAACTGCCTCCGGGCAAGGAAGAGCCAGGAAGCCAGGGCTCGAGCTGACTCTGTGTGGCAATCACAAAGAGGCAGGGTGATGGTACCACGGACCGCGGGCCGCGGGCGGACCCCAGCCGATGGCAGACTGGGCTCTGTCTGCCCGAAATGGTAACTGGTAACCTTGGAGAAGGCTGCAAGTGCCCACCTTCCCAAGGCCCCGGACTCAATTGCTCAGACCCCCAAGACTCGGGGAAGTTCTCACTCCCAGGGCGGACCCGCCTCGGGCAGAAAGAGTCATTTGCAAAACAGTAAGGGAATGCTTAGCCTCTCCGGAATTCAGGGGCTTTGAGTTCTTCTCTTCTTAAAGGAACAGGGCATCCTCGGCAGCTTTTAAGGAGCCGCCGTAAGAATGAAATCTATTCAAGTCATCCTGGAGAGGTGTGGCTGTTACTATCCTAACCTCGGGCAAGGTATGCACCGAGCCAGCCCCAGACATTTTGGCGCAGCTGGCAACTGGCCCTCCAAACCAGGAGAACAGTCACTCGCCACTCAGGAATCAGAAATTTGAGCAAATGCCAGTGAAACATGGCCCCACGGTGAATCATGTGAACCATGGACACAAACCGCAGTCTGGCAGAGGTGGGGCAGGGCGTCCAGAGGAATTGTGGTGAACCTCCGCGCACGTGCAGGGTTACAGTTCTGGGTGCTGCTGACCACAGGCCACTGGCAACCGTGGGCCACCAGTGAACCACGGGCCACCGGCGAACCACGGGCTACTGGCAGCCGCGGGCCAACTATGAACCGCGGGCCACCCGTGAACCTCCGACCATGTGTGAACCACGGGCCGCCGGCGAACCTTGGGCCCCGGGCGAACTGCGAGCCGCGTGCGAACCGCGGGCTGCCGGCAAACCACGGCCCCCCAGCAAACCACGGGCCGAAGGCGAACCACGGGCCACTGGCGAACCATGGACCACCACCTAACTGTGGTCCGTGGGGAGTCACCTCTCAGAGGCCGACAACTTCTGCACTCCCTGTTTAGGGGTGGAGGCATGAAAGCTTTTTCAATCTCTAGCCACTGGCAGCCCAATTTTGCACCTAGGCTCAGCGATCTCGGGGGAGTCCTGCGGGAGCCAAACCTCATTGGGAATCCCAAAGCTCAATCCCACAGTCCCTAGGGCCTGAGAGAGGGATGGGTCTGCTCTCTTTCTCTGGGGACACTGTGCCCCTCCCAGTGCTTGGTCACTGGCAGACAGCCATTTACAAAGCAGCAGGAGGCAGCTCGGTAATTCGGGAATATGGTAATTCTTCTGGTGGGTGAGTCTTTTCCGACCCGGTGGGACTCCTCTTAAAGGAGCAGAGGCTCCCCAGTAGGCTTAAAGGGGCAGTTTCAGGGTGAAATGTACCCGTTCTTCTCGGGAGCCAGCACATACTCATCCCACGCCGCCCCCAATGGGGCCCACGGAGTTCTGGAGCGGCCCTCGCTAAGTCAGTCTGGCTAAATCGTCCTCTCCTCTTGCACGGGGAGAGGCCGACATCAGGGGTCTCCTTCCTGTGCACTCTCACCAGGTAGGGTTCTTTATCAGACCGCGCCATTTAGAACACAGACCTAGGAGGTGGGGCTTCCAGTCTCCGATTTAGTAGCGCTGCAAACTGGTCCATCCAGTGCACGGAGAGCGCTGGGCCTCGCAAACCCGGGGAAGACGGGCAGAGGTCACAGCCTGGCTGCCGAGGATGATTTCACAGCAAAGGCCCGCAGCAACTTCCATGCCCCAGGCTTTTAGAAAATTCATGAGACACAGAGCAGCCACTAGGATGCAGGGGACACGTTGTCCCAACTGGTGAACCACGACGCGTGGCCATTCAAGGTCACAGTGTCACCAGTGCACCACGATCCTGTGTGGACACCGGAGCACGGCCAGCGACGAGAAGCCAGGCCCCCGCGTGGCACCACGCTCGGTGCGGGACTATCTCCGACGCGCCGCACCCCTCGGCACTGCTAGGTGGAGCGAGTCCCTTCTCGCTACCTCCCTCACGATTTGGAGTCGGGGGCCTTCATGGCCACAGGCAGCCCCGCTAAGCATCTGTGCTTCAAGAGCCCCTCGGCTCAAAGGGGAAGCGTGGCAGACGAAAACCACCCCGTGGCCCCAGACAGTACGTAAGGACACGTTCCCAGTTCTCAGCACTCCACAGGCCTCCGGTCCTGCCCCCCTAACATTCCCAGGCCCCCATCCTCGGACACTTTCAAACCAGCTCAACCAGGTAGGGGGCTGGGAAATGTAAATTGTGTTCCTCTGAAGCTCCTGTGAGTGCCTAGGAGTTGTTCCCCTACTTAAAGGACCACCCTGGCCTGGGGATGTTCACTTCCTCTCACTTCCTGGGCTAAGCCACCAGCCCTCGGCCTAGGCTAGGAGACCCGCCAGGCCATCCTCGCGCCGCTTTCCAGGCTCCGGAGGTCTGGCCCGGCCTTGCTGCCTCCCGGGGCCGGGGCGGCCCCGTTCCTGGTGGAACCACCGCAGAAGGACCCTCAGGGACCCCAGGCGTCTGGCGGCTGCCTGCTCTTCAG
>PVKM010034490.1:0-15551 GCA_004027735.1 Carollia perspicillata
TAAAGTCTCAGTTTCACAATCATAGAGTGAGAATAACAGTTTTTACCTCTCACACTAGTTGTGAGACTAGAAGAAAATGATGGTGGTGTAGTATCCCAGGTCTACAATTGCAGATCCTTAACCCCAAACCCAGAAAGTATGGTAACTCTTTGTAAGACTGGACCTGACTGCAACTCCTGTGGTGGCAACACTGGACGTTAACTTATGTGAGGCTGTTTTAGACTTTGTTTTTCTTATTTATGAGAATATGTATATAGTACCAATAGAATTATTAATGTGCTTGCTTTAGGGGTTCCACTCCAGATGCTGCCGGAGGCCTTATATAATCTGTGCTATATGCACCGTATTACTTTTCTAAAATCTCAACATCTATGAGCTCTGAAATATCTGGTCTCAAGTTTCAGTTAAGTGTTTGTGAAACCGTAATATTGAAAATGTATATGCATGGTTCCCAGATTTAGCTACACACATGCATTCAGGATGCTCAGTTAAATTTGAATTGCAGATAACACTGACTACTTTTTTTTTGCATAAGTGTCCCATGCAATATTTGGTGTGAATTTATACTATGAAAGTAGCCGTTTGTCTGAAATTCAAATTTCACTAGTCATCTTGTATTGTACCCGGCAACTGTATTGTTTGGCAGTGTTCCTGGCACTGTTCTAAGCACTTTACATGTATTTACTCATTTAATTTTCATGTAAATCCTATGGGGTGTTCTTATGATCCCCATTTTACAAATGAGAAAACTAAGGCATAGAGAGGTTAAATAACCTGCCTGGGGTTACATAGCTCTTGCATGGGGTTGCTGGCATTCAAACAGGGGTGGTCTGGCTCCGGAGTCGGTGATGAGGCCATACTGCCTGCAAAGGGCTAGCATAGTCCTGGCACAGAGGAAATGCCCAATATTTATTATTATTAACACCTTCCTCCTCTCTCTTCAGCACTGATTAAACTTACAAACAGCCTGGTATATGGGGTGTACCGCCCCCTCTACTACGTTAGCACTATTTGGAAACCATGTAACAATTTACCTTATATGCAGTGACCTGAGAGAATACATAGAACAGATTCCTTCATCATCATATTTCTTTTATTAAAACAAGATTCTCTGGATTTTCTCTATGAAGCCAAGTAAGGGGCAGGGAGTTTTGGTGTCTTGACAGCTATGGTCCCTTGCAATTTGAAGTCACAGTTCCCCTTCTGAAAGTGCAGCTCTGTGCCCAGCTGTGAATTGTGAATGATGAATTGGGAGGCTGGAGCTAGAGTTTTCCTGTTCAGCGGGCTCAGTTCCAAAATCAGTGTGAGTGATGGATTCCTCTACTTTATATCAGGGCTGAGGTCAGAGCTGATCTTGCAGTTTTTCTAGGTACCTGCAAGAATACTGAAGAGATGGGGAGGGATACATTTGAGGATTGGGAGGCATCCAGAAAACAATGTGCTTATGTGAATAAAAATGTGTGTGAGGGTTCCTTTGTGTGAGTGTAAGTACTGTGTGGGACTGAAACGTGCATGATCAGTGACCCTGAGGTGTCATAGAGAATATTCGTT
Organism: Carollia perspicillata; assembly: GCA_004027735.1. NCBI lineage: Eukaryota > Metazoa > Chordata > Mammalia > Chiroptera > Phyllostomidae > Carollia > Carollia perspicillata. The sequence continues at coordinate 1,552 of PVKM010034490.1, forward strand.
CTGTGGCTGCACAGCCAGTGTAACTATAAGTACAAACTGTAATGAAGATTTTATGTGACCTAGCATACCGTATTTGCATATTAAATTATTATGAAGCAGCAGCAGTAAGTAAAAATGTAATTGGAGATAACCACATTCTGAAAGATGAAAATATTAAGCCAATTTTAAATGTATCTGACTTCTAAACCATTTTTTTTCTTTGTTCTTTTTTGGGGGGAGGTTGAAAGTGGTAGGGATTTTGAAGTCCTGTAGAAGTTAGGAGGTTTGTATATTATTTACTTCAGTGAAGACGAAAAACTCTTTGAACTTTTCATAGCAAGTCAAGGCAAGAGGAATATCTAGCCTTACTTTTAAACCTGAAGGAACCACATATGTGACCAAACTCTACTATGTGTATCTAAATTTATGAAGATTATACTTTTGGGGACAATTTATTCAAATTTAGCTGAAAACTCATTGGGTTTTCATTAGTTTGAATAGAAATGTATTCTGGCATTAATTAGAGTATGAACACTACCCAGAATATCATCTTTCCAATATCATTAAAATATTGGCTGTCTTTGAAAACAAATCAGTTGGCGCATGTCGCAGCGCTAGAGTGGTAGCCAGCAATTGTATGACAGTTGGAAGAGAGTTGGAGTTCAATGTTAGGAATTTGAGAACTTTCTCATTTTGTAATGAAAGATTATTTTTAAGCTCATGGAAACATTTAAATTTGTACGAACTTCCTGCCTATTGACTATCTTTCATACGTAATTGTGTGTGGGCTTATGAAAGAGGAAAAAAAATGCTACATCAGTCTGTTGTATCTTTCTGTTCACTTTACACAAATACTCAGTTCTGCCCTTAGACCTGGGGAGGAGAGGCCTCTGCCTTTGGTCTGTCATTTAGAATGCCCCACTTTGCCCTCCTCCCTAGTCAAGGAGTCCATTGGGCCAAGTCAGCAGCCTTCTACAGCCCAGAGTTCCCTGCTAGTTACTCCCATGCCTCCTTTCACGGACTGTGTGGGTCTCATAGGTGAGTTCACTACTCTGAGAGCTGCTCTGAATGTCAAGTGACTCGAAGATTCACACCTGGCCTTCTAGGTCTTTATGAAGGTGTATTGTACATATATCTTTTAAATATTTAGGTATGACACGTGGGCTTCTGTTCCAGTTAGCCTTTGTTGTGGAATAAACCAAGTTGAGAGGCCTGGAACAAGAGTGATTTAATATTTCTCATGATTCTGTGGTTGCAGTGGGGTTCCTCTTCTGGGCTGCATTTACCTGGAGGGGGGCCTGGACTAGAAGGTCCATGATGGCCTCCGTCTGGCAGTTGGTGCTGGCTTGGTTCCTCTCCATGTGGCCTCCCCTCCTCCAGGGCAGTATTAGGGGCTCCATTCAAAGGGAGTTTTATCTATCTATCTATCTATCTATCTATCTATCTATCTATCTATCTATCTATCTATTATTTATTTATTTAATTTTAATTGTTGTTCAAGTAGAGTTTTCTGCCTTTTACTCCCATCCCAGCCTACCCCCCCGTAGCCCTCCCCACCTCCCTCCCATTTCCACCTCCCTTCCCTTGTTTTTGTCCATGTGTCCTTTATACTTATTCCTGTAAACCCTTCCCCTTTTCCCCTGAAATTCCCTCCCTTCTCCCCTCCGGTCACTGTCAAAGGGAGTTAACATGGAGGATGTCAGGCCTGTTAAGATTTAGTCTGTCACATTCTGTCGGTCAAAGGAAGTCACAAGGCCAGTCCAGATTCAAGGCAGGGGGACTAGCTCCTGCCGTTCGATGGGAAGAGTGGCAAAGTCACCTTGCAGAAGGATGAGAGGGCTAGAAGGAAATGTCGCAGGCATCTTTGCAAACAATTTAGCGTATACTCCATTTGCATGCCTGCCCTATATCCCAAAGGTTATTAGGAGTGGTCCTGCAAAACCGAATAGCAATAATAGCAAACTTTTAACCAACTCACTCTGAATGTGGTAATTGGGTGTGGTGCAGTTGATTCAGGGAATCATTTAAGGGGAAATGTAAAAGACAAGGCTTGGGAACTGGTTGATAAGAAAGCGTTGTTTAATTTGGAAGAGGCCAGTATACAACATTCAGTGATTGTCATTAATCCTATGATTTTCTTTTTACATAGCTGCTGCCATCTTGAGTAAAGTAAATCCGTCTGTGGACCCTTGTGATAATTTTTTCCGGTTTGCTTGTGATGGCTGGATAAACAGTAATCCAATTCCTGAAGATATGCCAAGCTATGGGGTTTATCCTTGGCTGAGACATAATGTCGACCTCAAGTTGAAGGGTAAGTTTCTACTGGGGTTTGGTGATGCACTTTACAGAGAGCAGCATTTGACAAGAAAAACATAATTTTGGATTTGAAGCACGACTGTTCACTTTTTAGCTATACTGAATTTATGTTCAAGATTTAAAAAATGGAAGATTGAAAGGAAAGTTGTGGAATTCCAATCTCCTCAATCTCAACACAGATTTAGTGTGGGTCATTATGCTCGTGTTTGACAACAGTGATTGACAACAGTGATTTCTGCTACTGAAGGATAAATAGCATGTGATTGAGATTGGGAGCAAAGGAATAGTTAATGAAAATATTTTAAATCAGTGTACTTATTTGTCTCTTGTGTTCAGAGCACACTTTACCACTTGCTCATTCTGTCCTACGTTTTGATGGCTTCCAGAATATACTTAACACTTCATCGTTGTTTGACATCACTTTTGAGAACTCTGGATGACCTTGTGTTTGTCATGTTGTCCCTGTTAACTTTTATTTTGGCTCTGGGGAGACTGTCTTTTCTCCCATGGCCTCTCTTAACAATGACACTTACTCACATGTGCGTGCATGCCCGTACTCACATATGTGTGTGCACACACACTACAGACATTGAAAATGTATTTTAGTCGAAAATCTTCTGTTTGCAATGGATCAGGTTTTTATCCTGAGCTATTGGAGAAAGCCACTTCATGGGGGAAATTAGTAGATTTCTAAACTGGATAAGGTTGTTGTTTTGAGAAGGGAAAAGTTTTTCTCTCTTTTTGGTAACTGTGAGTTACACCATATAACTTGTGTCCAGTCGCACCTCCAAAGAATTTCTGAGAAGTTATAAGGATCGTCATTTTTCTTGTCCATCTCCTCTTCTTCCCAAGATTTTAAGTACATGAAAATTAAATGTGTATCAATTTACACTTGAATGATAACAACTGAAACTTGGCGAAATAGTTACCTGTTGTCAATTGTAAGGAAATATGTGCTTCAATTTCATAACTAGATAAAAATCATATGGCCTTGCATTTTCTACTAAGAGGCCCATCTTAGTCTTTACAAATTATAAATGGCAATTTTCAAGAATACCAGAGTCTTACCCCAGCCCAACAGGTGATATTCTCATACTATGGAATCATAAATAGGACCCCAAGGAATGAATTTACCAATACTTAATTTCCCTGTAAGATATCATTAGCTCACGTGGTCCTTCACCTGCCATTCCTGCCTATTCCCTGTTTCCCTTCTCTGGTTCTTTTTCTGGGTGAGGGATATGTGCACACACACAGTCATGCCTGCAGAAATGTCACTGCAGGATAAGAAAAGGCAAGCTTTCTATCTTCAGGGCATGAAGCAGTTACAGTAATATAAAGAACGGTTTGAAGATGTCTTCATGTAAAAATTAAAATCATCATTGATATGCTTTGTTTGAGGAGGATATTGCATATGGGCTTCTTTGAAATTCGTAGAACTAAGAGTAAATTGTTCAGAGCATCATTGGTTCTCTTTTTTGTTTGCTGACTTCTTTTAAAGATGAAAAATTTGATTTGCAATTTAGTAGAGAAATAGAAAAGAGCAAAAATAACATGCATAAAGTAAGAAGAATGTCACCCATAAGTCCACTTGTAGAAAGCAAATGGGTGCATATCTTTCCACGTTTTCTCCCCATTTGTGAGTATATATGCATAACCTCATTGCACACCCACATACTTAAACATTATCTGATATGCATACTGTTGTGTCACCTGCTTTAAAAAATGACGTATTTCAGTCCTGACTGGTATGGCTCAGTGGATTGAGCACTGGCCTGCAAACCACGGGGTTGCTGGTTCGGTTCCCAGTCAGGGCACATGCCTGGGTTGCGGGCCAGGTCCCCAGTAGGGGACACTCGAGAGGCAACCACACATTGGTGTTTCTCTTTCTTCTCTCCTTCCCTTCCCCTCTCTAAAAAATAAAGATATAACATATTTTTCAAAGTGATGTATTTCAGCCTATTTCAGCCCTGCTGGGTAGCTCAGTTGGTTAGAGAGTTGTCCTGATCTGCCAATGCTGCAGCTTTAAGTCTCAGTCAGGGCATATAGAAGAAGCAGTGGTTGAATGCATGAATAAGTGGCACAACAAACTGATGTGTTTTCTCTCTCTCTCTCCCTCTGCTCCCTCCCGTTCTCTCTCTCTTTTCTTCCTGTATCTAAAATCAATAAATAAAAAAATTAAAAATTGATCTATTTGTCGTAGACATGGATTATGTCATTAGATATTTTTTCTTTTCTTTTTTTCTTTTTAAAATATTTGTTTCTTTTTAGAGAGAGGGGAAGGGAAGGAGAAAGAGTGGGAGAGATACATCAATGTGTGGTTGCCTCTCATGGGTCCCCTACTGGGGACTTGGCCTGCAACCCAGGCATGTGTCCTGACTGGGAATCGAACCGGTGACCCTTTGCTTCACAGGCCCATGCTCAATCCACTGAGCTACACCAGCTAGGGCATATTTTTTCTTTTTACAAGTAACACTACAATAAATATCCACATGTACACATTTTTATGTCCTTTTCTAAATATATCCTTAGTATAAATTCTCAGAAATGGACTTGTTATGTTGAAAGAGTATTCACAGTTTAATTTTTTTTTAAGATTTTATGTATTTTCAGAGAGAAGGGAAGGGACAGAGAGAGGGAGAGAAACATTGATTGCCTGCCTCTCGTGCACCCCCATTTGGGGACCTGGCCCACAACCGAGGCATGTGCCCTGACTGGGAATCAAACTGGTAATCTTTTGATTTGTGGGATGATGTCCAACCCACTGAGCCATAGCAGTCAGGGCCACAGTTTAATTTTTCATGCATATAGCTGAACTGGCCCTTCAAAAGTTATTTATAAACTTTCTTGCTGTTTGACATGCTAACTTTTCTCCACCAGCTGTTTTTTTGCGGTATAAAGTAGAGGTCAGCAAACTATGGCCTATGGGCCAGATCCAGCCCATTGACTAGTTTTGTAAATAAAGTCGTATTGTTAGTTCAGTTAGTTCATTCTACCTATGACTGCGATCATGTGGCATTTGTCTTTCTCTGACTGGCTTGTTTCATTAGCATAATGTTCTTCAGGTCCATCTATGCTGTCACAAAGGGTAAATTTTTTCTTCCTTTTTATAGCTGAATAGTATTCCATTGCGTAATGTTCCATAGCTGTTTTATCCAAAATACAGACAGACTCATAGATAGCAGGCTGACGGCTTTTGGGGGGTGTGGCCAGTGGAGGGATCGAACAAAAAGGGAAAGCGACTCCTGGACATGGACAACAGTGTGGGGATTGCTGGGGGGCAGGGGGTGGGTGGAGGCGGAAGAAGGTATAGGGGAGATAAATGGTAATAGAGAAATACAATAAAATGAACTCTTAAAAATGTTATTGGAAGACAGATGTATCTGTTCATTTATGTATTTTCAGACGCTGCTTTTGCATGGCAGAGTTGAATAGTTGCTACCGAGTTCTCGTGGTCTACAAACCCTAAAATATTTACTCTCTGACCCTTATGGAAAAAGTTTACCAACTCCTGATGTTTGGCACAAAGCTTTGATATAGCTATATGGGATCTGATTAAAACTGTCTTATTAACTAAGAGGTTTTGGTGGCTTCTTTGGCATTTTTTAGGTAGGTTATCATGAAATTAAGAAATAATTTTAATTCCCCTTTACTATATTGGCTGGAGCGTCCGGAACAGTGTTGAATCATCTCAACAATATTGGGTATGTTTTTCTTATTCCTAGCTTGGGTGCTAATGTCTCTGGTGTTCCCCCCAAATAGATTTCTTTTTCATTTGTAATAGGCAGTCTTGTCTATTGTGTTCTGTTAGTTTTAGTTTGCAGAAAGGAGTTGCTAAAGAAAAAGCTCTCTTCACTGTTTACCAAGAGACTCAAATGGAGTGTCTCTTTTAACTTCTCTAGATTTTCTTTTGCTGAACACACCTTATAATCTTGATCTGAACCCTACCTTTTTTTAAAGTTTTTATTTATTTATCTTTAGAGGGGAAGGGAAGGAGAGAGGGAGAGAAATATAAATGTATGGTTGCCTCTTGTGTGTCCCCTGCTGGGAACTGGCCTGCAACCCAGGCATGTGCCCTGACTGGGAATCGAACCGCGGTTGTGTGGTTCACAGGCCAGTGCTCAATCCACTGAGCTACACGAGCCAGGGCTGTTGAACCCTACCTATTCTTTTCTTTTAAGGCATTGCTGGACTTGCATAAGCTAGTATTTGTTTTATATATTGTGTCCGCACTTAAGACTCATGTTGGTTGATGGAGTTTCGTGTGCTAGGTTTGTCATATTCTGTTCTCAAGCTCGTGCTGGCCTTGTGAAGCAAAATGGGAGGCTTCCATACATTTCTGCACTCTGGGAAAGGCACAGCCAACTACACTGCGCATTATTCTGTGACAAGCACTATAAACGGTAAATGAGAAAATGGATCTACAGGCTCTTGCTTCAAGTGTGGATAAGGAGACCAAATGGTGGAGTGGTGTCACTCTTAAAATTGGTATTATCTTGTACCAGATTACCTATGTGTTGCAACGTAAAATGTATATTGGTTCTTTTAACGTTTAAATTTTGAGTAAACTCAATTGCACTGCTAGGATTATATCCTAAGAATCCTGAAACACCGTTCCAGAAGAACCTATGCACTCCAATGTTCATAGCAGCATGATTTACAATAGCCAGGTGTTGGAAGCAACCTAGGTGGCCATCAGTCAATGAATGGATCAAAAAACTATGGTACATTTACACAATGGAATTCTATGCGGCAGAAAGAAAGAAGGAGCTCCTACCCTATGCAACAGTGTGGATGGAACTGGAAAGCATTATGCTAAGTGAAATAAGCCAGGCAGTAAAAGACAAATACCATATGATCTCACCTTTAACAGGAACCTAAGCAACTAAACAAACAAGCAAGCAAAATATAGCCAAAGACATTGAAGTAGAAAAGGGGATGACAGTATCCAGAGGGGAGAGGGGAGGGAATTTCAGGGAAAAAGGAAGGGGATTATAGGAACAAGTACAAAGGACACATGGACAAAAACTAAGGGGGGTGGAAATGGGAGGGAGGTGGGGAGCACGGTGGGGGGGTGGTGGCCTGGGACGGGAGTAAACGACAGAAAACTGTACTTGAATAACCATTAAAATAAAAAAAAGAATTATTTTCACGCATAAAAAGATTTTTTGAGTAAACTTTTAAATTCACATTTACAGAAGAGCTGAGAGAATAGCACAAGGAACTCCAATATACACTTTACCCAAATTCCCTGATCATTACCATTTTCCTGTATTTGCTTTATCATAATATTCTTTCGTTCACTCTATAAGTATGTAGATATTGTATCATTCTCTGTCTATATCTGTACATTTATATGTAGATAGTGAGAAAATAATATAACTATAAGCATATAGATATTGACATTTAGATACACTCATAGATGTGTTTTCCTGAACTCTGCAATTATGTTGCAGATAAGTATTCTTAAAGGGTATAAGTGAGCTTTTCCAATATCAGATGTGCTGACAAATCTTATTTTTTAAACACTAGATTTTTAAATTCTATCTCTCTATATTCTATATCCAATGTATATATTCTCTATCTCTATCTGTATATTCTATATATCTATATATTCTATATTCTGTATCTACATATCCATCTACCCATTCATTCAACCATCCAGGTATTACAAGCTAATTGTACACCAACTATAAATAAATAACAAGAAGAAACATACTTCAAATCCTATCACCCCCATGATAATTCTTGAAATGCAAATATACATATAAAATTATATGTGTATTTCAAAAGGGACTACATAATATGTTCTATTTTTAGAATCTCTTTTTACTTGGTGTTTACATGTCAACATTTTTTCATGTCAATAAAAATAGATCTGTAGCATCATTTGCCATGACTGCTTTCTGTAGATACAGTACACTTTAGTTAAGCAATTCCTATGTTGCCATTTGGGTTGTTTATAAATTATTTTCCTCATTGTAAGCTACTCAGAGCATGAGTTTTAAAGCCACAGAGCTCAGTTTGAATCCTAGTTCCTTTCATTTCTCCTCTGTGTCTCTTGTGGCTAATTACTTATCTCAGCTAGCTGAAGTTTTGTTATCTTTCAAATGAACATAAGAATATCCAATTTATGGGGTTTGTGAGGACTAAAGGAGATGACCCATGTAAGTTTCCCAGTCTAGTTCCTTTTATACAGCAGGCCCTCAATAAATATTTGTCCTTTGCTTCTCCATTTTATCTCAAAGATAGTTCTAAGACTAACAGAGTAATGTCTATCAAATCCTTAAGTTTTATTCTGCTCTTATCCTTTGTAAATATCACATGCTTTCAAAAATATTGAATATTGTCTAGCTATTTCCCCTCACCTTTGATAGAGAGAACATCCAAAAATAAAGCCCAATGCTACCAATCAAAAGAAAACCATTTTCTTATGGCTGATAGAGAACACACAGATATGGCTATCCAATTTGTGGAATAAAGTGGTTTTGACAGACCTGCCTGATGAAAAATTGCCCTCTGTTGAAGTCAGCAACCTGGCTTTGTGAATTTTTTTCTTTCAATGGCATATAAGACTCAGATTTCTGCTTGGAAAATAAAATTATTTCTTGTTTTCTTCAAGAAGCAGGATTTTATTTTTAAAAAGGCTACATGTAGTCATGCGTTTGAATGTCTTCAAATCTCTTTCCTACAAAGCCTCTGAAATTTGTCTTCATGTGACCATGGAGATGACATAGCATGCGTTGCTTACGAAGGAGCAGATGAAAATTTTGCAAATGAGCACTTATGAAACATGAGGCAATGAGTGAGATAGAACACTTGTGTCAAACAAAAGACAGATGATTTAAGGTAGGGCCAGCTCATCTCTATTATGGAATAGCAATCTTTGCCAATATTTTATAAAGAATGCAGTATATTATTATGTTCAAACACAGACAGCACCAGCAGAACAATAAGATGAAGCAGTGCGTATGCATTAACGAGCAGAGAAAGATGATGGTGATTCATAGATCCGTTCTTTATTTGTAAATAACCTGCTGGCTTAGATTCAAATGGTTCTCGTAATTAAATAACGCTCTATATTCTTGGGTTTTTTTTTTTTTTTTTTGTCCTGCAAATAATCCCAGCCAAATCAACTTTTACAGATAAGAGAAAGCTGAAAACTTCAGTTTAGTTCCTGTAAAGTCGTTTGATAATTAGGAAGATCAGATTATCGAATAAACAGTTAACTGTCGTTTTCCTCATACCACGAATATAACGTAATGCTATACCAAGCCAAGCCTTGATATCATTCAGTTTTTTGAAGCAAATAATGTCAGACCAGTAAAAACAAAATGGGGGTGTGGTGGGGGAGTGCTAGGGAGTACCCAGCCATCGTGGTGGGCTTTTAACTCCTGGTGAAAAACTCAGGCCCTGTAAGTCTCAGTAATCTGCTATATAAACTGGGCGCATCCAGTCGGAGAAGATTTCTATTTTTTCTGACCACGCTGGCTTCTATTCATGTGGCCGCCCAGGAAGCAACAGATTGCTAGATTATACACATGTCACCATCAGTCCTGTATGCACAGAGGGGTGCTGCGTGAAGACTTGCGCCTGTGTAGGGGACTTGCAGAATGTGAAATGTAACGATTTTACTTGAGAGGTTTGTTGGTGTTGCTGTTTCCTTTTCTCCTGATCTCGACCCACCACTTGAGCTTGGATGGGGGTGGCAATGCGTGGAGCGTGAGGAGGGGGAAGAAGTTGTCAAATTAAAAAGGTTTAGAAGTATCCAGTTAGGAGACATTCACTTCAAATACAGAAAAGAAATTCTTTGTGGAAGCAGTGAAAACTGTTCATGTAGCTCTCTAAGATATGTTCTCTTTCTAAATAGCTGAAGGAAGTAAAGAGGCCATGAGAATGGCCGCCTCGTGTAAAAGCTTGTGTTCTGGTAGTCTTCACAGTTTCCTTGTGTGTTTTTTGCCACCCCCAGTACGTCTCTTTGTCTTACTTTGTGACTCTTACGTGTTCTAAGCTTTTGATTTTAAGTTCTGATCTTATCACCTATGGCATTTAGGTAGCTCTTCTGTCATAGTGGTTAATATTACACATAAGTATGCCTGATAAGAACCAGATCTTGTCACTCTGAGTTGTGTACTCTTTAATTTTGAGGAAATGCATTCACTTTAAATAGATTGAAATGTACAGCATTGTGACCATATTAATTAATCTGTGAACTGAAGATTGTTTACTAAGCACTTACTTTTTTCCTGGCACCAACTGCTTTCAGTCACAAGTGACAAAACCCCCAACTCAAGCCAGCTTAAACAGTAAAGAAACTTTGCTGGCTCATGTAACCAACATGTTAATAATATGTGGGCTTTAGGTAAGGGTTGATCCAGCAGCTGAACTGTGTCACGAAGGCTCACATTTTGTTTCTTTCTTTTTTTCTCTCTACTCTGACATTTGCTGTCTTGTGCTTCTTTCTAAGGCTGTTTGGTCATAAGATTGTTGCCTATAGCAACCAGAATTTACACTTTCTCATTCACATCTAGCAGAGGCATCGTGTTAGATACAAGAGGATGCGGAAGTGCAGAGATTAACAAAGTCCCCAAGATTATCCTTATGTACATTAAAAATCTGCACATCCCAAAATGTTTCCATAGATACTGTAATCAAGACTACAGAGCTGCACAGTTTAATTATGATAGTTGCTAGCCACATATGTCTTTGAGCGCTTGAAATATGGCTAGCTGGAATTGAGACGTGCTGTAAGTGTAAATAAAATACACATCAAATTTCAAAGAGTTTAAAAATATATGAAATACCTAATTAATTTATATCATCGATTACATATTGAGATGATAATATTTTAAGGTATATTGGGTAAAATAAAATATTATTAAATTTAATCTCACCTTTTTAACTTATTGAAATGCAGCTACAAGAAAATGAAAAATTCCACATGGGGCTCTGATAATATTTCCCTGAGACAGTGCTGCTCTAGAGCCCTGAAGAAGCCATTAGAAAGGTGAGTTATCTGGCAATGAATTCAGATATATTCCAGTGATAGAGAAGGGGCAGAGGTCACCTTTATTTAAAAAAAATCTCCTATTGCTATCTCCAGTCCCTCTGTATCCTATTACCCTTTTAATGTCCTTTGTGGAAATTCTAGTCACCAGAAAATCTTTTTTTTTTTTTTGCACTGGCTTCCTTGTTTCTTGTTCTTGTCCCTTTTGCATATTGTCCTTCCCCCTGCCTGTCCTCTCTTTAGTTTTACTCGTTTCTGACAGAACTTTAACATTCTCTGTATTTGAACCTAGGCAACAAACTCATATTATTAGCTGTGACTTTGTTATCAAGGCAAGTCATCATTATTTTCTCTCTTAACCCTCACGTTACAGGTATCTTGAAATATTATCTGCATACATCACCCCTTCAAAATCATAGTCCCGGCTAGACCCAAACTGGATCTTATTGAATGAGTTAATGAAGTATCACAAATATTATGATGTCAAATAGTAAAGCTACTGTTTTGTTAACTGTCTTTCTGAACAACAGGTTTCCTTTGTAAACCTGTGTTCCTTGTCTTGTGCACTTATAAACATTATTCTGAGAACAGTCTGTAGGTTTTAAGAGCCTGCCCAGGGGCAGTGTGGCACAGAGAAGATTAAGAACCTTTGCCTATGTAAAGATTGCTGGGGCAGGCCTCAAGAAGGTGTAGGTTTACTTAATTCCAGCCCTTTGATGCATCCTAATTCAAGTGTTTTGAGTGCAGTTGGCTATTACGTGACCCCATGGGTCCACTCGTACCCAAATCTGTGAACAGCCCACTGTCTAGAATCCCTGGATGATGGGCACGTGACTGGCAGTTAATACATTACTGATAGTTCATTTGCATTTATAAGGAGAGTAGATGGAACCAAAGATTTGTGTTTGGAGATTTGTGCCAGTGCCAAGGCTTGAACTGATCAAGCATATGGGATTACTTAAACCATGGAATAAATATATTTATAGATTAAATGAGTGAGTGTTGCCACATACCTATCATGAAGACGGTTAAAAGGTCAGCGCCCAACTAGAGATGATAGAGCTTTTGCTGTGCTGTAATGAACAGATATGTGCAAACAGTGCGAACTGTTGAAAATAGTAATATATCAAGTGGAGTCTTTATTCATAAGTACATGTTATATGGTAGATGAAAGAGCCTGCTCCTTATCTGATCTTGAAGACAGGGACTGTTGGTTGAACTTGGAAGGGTAGGGGTGAGAAAGGGATTATAACACTGGAGGTTCCAGGAGTGAAGTTCCAAGGAGAAGCCCGAATCAATATCACTTGGCTTTGTCGGAAGGAACGGCCAGGGCTGTTGGTGAGATGGGCAGATGAAGAATGTCGCAATCCATTTCTGCAATTGTGACGTGCAGCGGGGAATGCTGAGGTTTCTGAGAAGTGGACAGACAGCCTGGGAATGCTATGCATTGGAATATTGACTGCAACCAAGGAGTGGAAAAGTAGATGGCGGGGGGGCGTTTTTGTAGTGTGAATATTGCAACACGTCATGAAAAGTTTCCTGCTAGTTAGCTTGAATGTTGTGGGGAGAAAGACACATTTTACTTTAGAAGATTGTCCAAAAAAAAAAAAAAAAGATTGTCAACTAAATTTAGAATCTTTTGACTAAATGTAAGTTCTCTGGCATGGCTAGTGACGTGGAATATGTGAATCCTGAGAAACACACATGTACTCCTACAGTGACACTTCCTAGCCTGCCTGCACGCCGACCCCATTTTGCTCGGTTGGTGTGTATAAGTATATTTTACTTTGCAGTTGTGTAGAGGGGTGGCGTATTTTTTAAATGTATTTTTCAATTACAGTTGACATACAGCATTGTATTAGTTTCGGGTGCACAGCATAACAATGAGACATTTATGTACAGTATGAAGTGATCGCCCCGATAAGCCTAGTACAAGGGCTGCCTGTTTTTGAAAAGCCACTTCCTGAAAGAGGAGGACTGTTTGGGAAGGGAAGAAAAATCCTAGCTGGCTTTGGTGGTAACAGTTCAGAGGTGAACCCACGTGAGCTTCGGTGGGAAGGACTCCTGAAGTTCCTCCAAGCCCCCGTGTATTCCTGCTGTTGGTTGCCAGAAGCTACAAAAATAATGGAGCTGAGAATATGGGATATTTGTAGGAACTTCCAAGGGCCATCCAGATTTCCTCCCAGAAACAGATGACTTGCGTTTCCTGGGACTTGAATTGGAACCTGCGTGTTAGAGAAATGGGTCAGTTCCTTACCTTTACTATACTCCTGATTGGTCAATGGCCAAACTTGGGCACTAGCAAAATTTAAAAGTTGGTTGCATACAACAATGCATGACCAGACTGAATTGACAGTTTTATCCTTGTACTTGCAAATTCCATGATGAGATGGCTTCAGCTGTGGTTGCACCCTGATTTCTGAGAAATTTTCAAATGCAACTTGAAGTTGTGGATGGGTCGAGTATCTTTACAATGTGGCAAAGGCCCCATTTCTCCCCCAGTTTACTTCTAATGGGGTGTTTCTACTCATTGCTGTGAAGTGAGTCTGTAAAGGATTTCAAAGAACATTCATAAATCAGTGTATTGCACAGAGTAGAGCCTAACAGGCCAGGAACTTTATAGAGAGGTGACCTTATTTAATAACACTTTTAGTTACTATTTGTTGAATTCGCTAAACTGAAGCCTGTAAGATGTTAA
>PVKM010034491.1:0-15552 GCA_004027735.1 Carollia perspicillata
AACTTCAAATTAGAAGCAAACAGAATAGACACTTCTATGTACTGAATATCTAACAGTCCTACAAATTTTTACTACCTATTTCTGTGAGAGAAGGTAGGAAAACTCCATGAAGTGTTCACCTTAGTTGCTCAGTACTCAATATTATAATCTTTGACATCTCTAAAAGAGCTCTTTGAGCCAACAATTGTGCAGACATGCATATTTTTTAAAGTTATTTTCCTTGTTTAAAAAATGGAGGGAAAAGGTCATCTTTGATGGAAAACTTGGAATTGATAGGCCAACTGATTAGTAGATGCCATGTGGAAATTTTTATGTGAAGAGATAGAAATGCATTCAAGTAGGCATATCTTTAATGGTTTCATGATCCTTATGTGATAGCATATTTTCCAACATTTATCCCTGATACTGCAATCCCATCCTTAGCCCCTTGACCTGAGGTTAACACATTTCCTCCCTGGATTTTCTAAAGAACTGTGTGTGAGCTTTGAAATTGAAGCCATATTACCAGTCCTTATAGCTTCAGGGGAAACAGGGGATGGTTCTCCTTATTATTAAAGCATCTTTATGACATCTCATAGTTATTAGTGAACTGAAGAATCCCACATTCTTTTCATCAGAGCTACCTCTTGCCTCCATTCCTGATTCCCATATGTCTTTCCAGTGGAGAAACCACTTCTCTACACTCATGCTTCTGAGGACTCCCATTATTCTTGGTTAGGCTTAATTTATTGTTCTTCTCACAGTAGACCTCATTGGTTACCAGAAATCTTTTTATGTTAGGACCTGTGACCTAGGTAGTCTTCAAACACTAGAGTTTTTCATTGGCCTTAACAACAAGAAGAAATCTGTTGGTACTTATATTTGTCTGGAAATCAGAAGGCTGGTTCAGTACATTCATATACCAGAACACTCTGACCCTGAGAAGTAGTTTATTTACTTGAACTATAGGCATATCCAAGTGAGATAGAGGAGATTGACATACTTTATCACTGGGCATGGATTCTGTTTCTGAAATATCAAAAAAGAACATAAGAAAATTGTTGTGTGCTTTGGTCACCATGAAGTCTGTTTGTGGCTGTGTTGCTGATGGGAGGTTGTTGAAGGAATGCTACTTCTATGAGATAAGACATTAAACCTAACAGGTTTCCTCAAAGGATAAATTTTGAATCTCATTTTTACCATGAAATGTAGATATGCAGTTGTCCATTTTATTGATCAATAGTACTCTTTATTTTAAGGTGGCCTAATATAGTTATTTTGATCTATGATAAGGGCATGCTGGTTGTCACTCTTCCTTTGTTACAGAAATATGAATTCTTAGTTTACCCAACAATGATTTGACCTATAATTTATGGGTCAGCCCAGCTTTGGGAACATGATCCATGTAGAATGTCAATGGAAAGTGAGGAAAGAAAGAAGGCAGAATCTGTATTGCTATTGCTTTTACAAACTGTTCCTACTTGAATATGAAAGATTTCAAAGGGACAAGTGAGAATTCTTTCTTTAGTTTAAATTTCCAGTTATCTATTAGTTTCCCAATTATTATACTTCAAAGATGTCCTACAATAATCTTTCCTTTCCCACCATATTTGCTTTTACTTGTTCTTGCACATAATCCTTTGTTTTCCAAATGGAACAATGTTGGGGGAGCAAAGAAAAAGAAGACTTGTCTGCTTTGTGATTTAAATCATATTTTTCTCTTTGCAGAATCAAATTCGAACAGGTCATGCTACTCCAGACCTCAGTTTCCTCCTGGTATCCAGATATTTCTTTTCAGCTTCTTGCTAATTCTGTGTGGGTGACACAGAGTCATTTAGGGATCAACAGGACTAAATATAGACTCAGCTCTCCCCTTAAACCTGCTATTTTTTCTTGCCTTCTGCATTAAGCAGTTTATTGAATGAACAAGATGATGTCCATAATGCTAGAACTTGGGGGGACATATATGGGAGTTGTGAGCTCCTGAAGGGACAAGTACTTGGAAAACTGGAGACCTGGCTTTATCAGAAAATGAAAAAAAAAACATGTACAAAATTACCATGGCACAAATGGCCATTCAGTGATAGAAAAATAAAGAGAGGCTCAGTGGGGTTAGAATGAAGAAGCCAGTGAAGCTGCTAAGTGTGACTGGTATGGCAAGGGAAAGGAAATGTGGACTAAAATTATGAAGGACCTGAAATGGGCTCAGATAATATTTGAAATTTAAAATGCAGGCCTTGGTAAAGTTGAGGGTTGAATTTATTAGGACAATGATAACAGGGAGCATATGAACTTCCAATGACAATTATGAAACTAATGTAATGTGTCTAGGTAAGATCATGATTTCAGCAGCCAAACAATGTAAGTAGAAACAAAGCTGAAAAATATTCACGAATTAGAAAAATAACTAAATGAATGGTCATATGTGAAGGGTGAGAGAAAGGGTTTGTCAAGTGCACAAGTCTTAGTGCAATTTTCTTCTTCAACACCCATGGGGTTCAAAGTCATATTTTACTTCCTCTCTATCTTGCATTCTGACACCCCGATGTGTACTGCATAAAGTCCAAGTTCCTTGTTTCATTGTAGAAAATGCTGTCAGTGCTCTTCCATGCCTCCCAGACTTGGCCATTTCAGAGCATGGAAACCTGAGTAACAAATTCTAGTCTCTGCATCTCTTTTCCTGAAAGTTTTTTCTGGCCACCAGAGCCATCTCTGCCGGAGCACATGGAAAGGTGGAAATGCCAAAGAATTAACACTTGCTAAAAAGTGACACTCAAGTGATTACTGAGGGTTGGTATATAATATACTCCAGTGCCTTCACCCCTAAGGAGTGATATACCTGAAGAACCTGTTCAGCACTGTTTCTCAGAGTTCCCCAGTGAGATTAAGCTCTTGTTGCCCAGATGAGTTTGGCAAATCTTTCTCTGGTGGCTTCTTCTTCTTCCCAGTCTCATTTCTCCACTCCATTTCTCCACTCCATTACTCCTGTTTCTGGACCACTTTAAACAACCACTTGCATTTGAAAAGTTTGTGATCCATCTTTCTCCACAGGCAAGATCTTACAGGGGGAACTGTAGTGACTCATTTGGGAAATGAAAATACAATGATGGCAATTAGATCTAAGATTAGCTGGGGCATTTCAGACCAAAGGCAGAACTTGACCACCAAAGACAAAGTGGGCATGGTTGCGGTATGAGAGAGCAGAGTCAAAGAAACAACCAGAATGGTCTGATTCACAGAGATGTGTGGCATTGTATAGTTGATCATGATGTTCCTTGAAATAAAGTAGATAAGAAGCCTACTAAATTCTTACTTGATCTATATAAGCAGGAAAGTTCTGGGTCAAGTGAACAGAAATCTTACCAGAATGATATAAACAAGAAGTCACAGATCCTCAATCAGTTCTCAGATCTAAGCCAATTTACAGACCCTGATCCCTTCCTTACTGAGGAAGGACCCTGGTATACTGCCAAAATTCATGCTGTTAGTCTTTTTCTCAGCTTTCTCCAAAGGCACTCACAGACCTTTATCAGAGTGGCAGTGCTTTGGGGAAAAAGAAATAATCACACATTTTGGGGGACTACTGGACACTGCCTCTGAATTGATGCTAATTCCAGGAGACACAAAACATCATTCTAGTCCCCAGAGTGGGGTTTACTGAGGTCAGGTGATCAATGATGTTTTAGCAAAGGTCCATCTCACAGTGGACTCAGCGGGTCCCTGAACATATCCTACGGTTATTTCTCCAGTTCCAGAAGGCATGATGGGAAGAGACAACTGGCTGGCAGCTGGCAGAATTCCAATATTGGTTCTCTGACCTGCACAGTGAGGGTTATTGTGGAAAAAAAGGTGAAGTGGAGGCCACTAGAACTTGTCTCAACCTAGGAAAACAGTGAACCAAAGCAATGCTGCATTCCTCAGGGATCGCAGAGATCAGTGCCCCCAACAAGGACATGAAAGAGGAAAATGTGATGATTCCCGTCAGATGCCCATTCTGCGCTCATATTTGACCTATGCAAAAGACCAACGAATCCTGAATGAGTGGACTGTCATACTTACTCAAAAGGATGACTTAATTGCAGCTGCTATACCAGATGCGGCTTCATTACTTGAACAAATTGACACACCCCCTGGTACCTGCTATATACTTATTGATCTGGCAAATGCTTTTTTCCTCCATATTCATTAGTAAGGGCCACCAGAAGCAGTTTGCTGACAAAGCCAGGACACATCCTCACTCTCCTACATCAGGAATAAGCCAACTCTCCAGGGCAATGTCATAATTCATTTCACAGGCATCTGGACCGCCTGTCTCTTAAGCAAAAACATCATGCTGGTCCATTATATTGATCATGTTATGATGATTGAACCAAGTAAGCAAGAAGTAGCAACTGCTCTCAACTTAGTACAAAATAAATCTGACTAATATTCAGGGTACTTCTACCTCAGTCTACACCCATTTTTATGGGTGTAGAGGTGTGGGGGTTAAGATATCCCTCCAAGGTAAAGCATAAGTTGTTGCATCAGGCCACTCCCACAACCAAAAAAGTGGTGCAATGCCCCGGGGTCTCCTAGATTTTAGAGGCCACATATTCCTCATTGGAGTGCGTTACTGTGGCCCATTCTCCGAGTCACCTGAAAAGCTGCTAGTTTTGAGTAGGACCCAGAACAGGAGATGACAGTGCAGCAGGTCCAGGCTGCTGTGCTGGCTGCTCGGCCACTTGGGCATCATATGCAGCTGATCCAACAGTGCTTAAAGTGCCAGTGGCAGTTAAAGGTACAGTTTGGAGTCCATGGGTGAAGCACAGCATAGGGCCTGGGGATTTGGAACAAACACTTTCCATGCTTTCCTCTGTGGATAATATCTCTCTCTCCCCTTTGAGAAGTGGCTCTTGGCCTGCTACAGGGCCTTACTAGAGACTAAATGCTTGATCATAGGCACCAAGTTGCAAGTTGCCATGGAGCCTGAGATGCACATCATGAGCTGGGTGCTGCCTGACCCACCAAGCCATAAAGTTGGATGAGCATAGCAGCCTTGCATCATCCAATAAAACTAGTGTATGTGTGACTGGTCCTGAGCAGGTCCTGCAGGCATGAGTAAGTTACATGAAGTAGCCGAAAGGCCCATGGTCTCCACTGCTGCTATCCTGCCTTCTATCTCCCATTCTGGACCTGTAATCTCCTGAGTTCTCTACATTCACTGACAGGGGAAGAGAAGGCCTGGGCCTGGTTTACAGGTGAGTCTACATGATGTGAAAGCATCACTTGAAAGTGGGTAGCTATAGGAATAGACCTTATTAGGCCTCTTTCTACATCCCTAAAGGAGAGTGGTGAAGGGAAATCCTTGTGGGCAGACATTTGAGCAGTGCACCTGGTTGTTCGTTTCACTTGGAAGAAAAAAATGGGTAGATATGAGATTGTATGTTGAGAGACTGCCAGCAATGGTTTGGCGGAATGGCCAGGGACTTGAAAAGAACATGACTAGGAACTTGATGACAAGAGGGTTTGAGAAAAAGGTATATATAAAACTCTCTGAATAAAAAAATGTAAAGATATTTATGTTCCACATGAATGCCCTTCAAAAGGTGACTTCAACAGAGGAGCATTTTAATAATCAAGTAGCTAGAATGACCCACTGTATAAATACCGGTCAGCCTCTTCTTTCCCAACCACACCTGTCATCATTCAATTGACTCATGAAAAAGTGGCCATGGTGGTAAGATGGAGATAATGGATGGGCTCAGCAACAAGGATTTCTACTCACTGAGGCTGACCTGGCTATGTTTGCTGCTGAGTGCCCCATCTGCCAGTGGCAAAGACCAACACTAAATTCCTGACATGGTGATATTCCCTGGGCTAACCGGTGGCAGAGTGATTACACTGGACCAATTCTACCATGGAAGGACCAGCATTTTGTCCTTACCAGACCAGGCACCTGTACTGGATGTGGATTTGCCTTCCCTGCATGCAATGTTTCTGTTAAAACTACCATCTTGTACTTACAGAATGCCTCATCCATTGTCCTGGTATTCCCAACACATGGCTTCTGCTTAAGAAACTCATTGAAGTGCAGCAATGGCCCATACTCACGGAATTCGCTGGTCTTACCATGCTCCCCACCATTCTGAAGCAACTGGCTTCAAAGGATGGTAGAATGGCCTTTTGCCTGTATGCAGTGTGAATCAGTTTGCAATATATGCATATATGGTACTGTTGCTCCAACACAATCAAGATTCATAGGCTCAGAAATCAAGGGATGGAAATAGGAGTGGTACTACTCACTATTATCCCTAGCGACCCACTAGCAAAAATTGTATGCTCTCCAGGCCTGGAGGCGTAAGTTTCAAAGGAAGAAATTCCCCCACCAGTAGACACAACAATGATTGCATTGAAATGGACTTAAGACTGCAACTGAGCCAAGTTGGGCTCCTCATGCCTCTGAGTCAACAGTTAAAAAAGGGAGTGGCTGGGATGACTGCTCCAGACTACCAACAGAGATTCAACTACTACTCTACAGTAGAGGCAAGGAAGACTATGCCTGCAGCACAGGAGATCCCTTTCAATGACTCTTAGTATTACCAGACCCTGTCATTGAGGTCAATGAAAAAGTTCAGTAACACAATCCAGGCAGAACGTCTCAGGGTCCAGACCTTCAAGAATCAACGTTACCCTACAAGGTAAAGAATCACACCAGGCTTAGGTGCTTGCTGAAGACAAAGGGAGTACAGAATGGTGAGTGGAAGAAGCAGTTATCACTACCAGCTAGGACCTCAGACCAGTTTTAGACACGAGATCTGTAATTGTCATGAGTATTTTCTCCTTTTTAAATCATAAATACATATATGATAAAAAACATAATACATAAAAATAAATACATATACATACACACATCTTTGCTTTCTTTTCTCTTAATCCTTTATCATGTAACATAAAATGTATTGACTCTACATCAGAGTATTTAAGTATTGTTATTTTTTTACTTCAGAGTATTTAAGTCATGGGATATCAGGAAGAAGAGTAAAGATCACTCAAGGAATTTACCTCCTTTTCTGGGGAAAGGGTTAGTGAAGTTTTGGTTGTATGCAGGATAGTTGTATCATGTTAAGTGAAATTATGACCTAGTTGTTGTCCTTATTCAGGAATGAAGTGTGGTTTATGGAGATGCAAATGGGTGCCAGGTTGACAAGGGGTGAACTTGTGATGATTAATTTTGTGTCAACAGGGTGCTCAGACATTTGGTCAATATCATTGTAGGTGAATCTGTGGGGATGTTTCTAAGGATATTAACATTTAAATCAGTAGACTGAGTAAACTAATTGCCCTTCCTAACATGGGTGGGCCTCTTCCAATCAGTTGAAGGCCTAAATAGAACAAAAATGCTGACCCTCCCACCAGTGAGAGGGAGCTCCTCCAGCTTAGCTGCCTCCAAACTGAGACACCATTTTCTCTTGGGTTTTGGACTCACACTGAAACATCAGTTCTTCGTGGCTCTCAAGCCTGCTGGCATCAGAACTGGAACTATACCATCAGCTCTCCCGGTTCTCAGGCTTTAGACTTGGCCTGGAACTAGACAATCAGCTGTCTTAGGTCTTCCACTGGATGACAGCAGATTGGGGGGGGGGTTGTCAGCTTCCACAATCATGGGAGCCAATGTCTTACAATAAATATCATTTTACATATATCCTATTGGCTCTGTTTCTCTAGGGATCCCGACTCACATGGATGTCAAAATTATCTCTGAAATTGAATTAGATAACGTTAAGTTGTTTACTTGGGATTTTTGTAGAAAAGACCATGTGGAGTCAAGAAGTATTTGATGCCTTTCCTTCTGGATTAAAAAAAAAAAACTGATTTGAATGGCAATTTGATACCTCTATGTGTCCAGGAGTTTGAGATAGAATTTCAAGGATTCACTTGATTTGTCTATCTAGGAAGCCAGAGTTCCAATCATGTTTCAAGAATAGGAATGAAGATACCAGTAGAGAAATATCCAACAAATACAGCTGACCCTGAAACATCATGGGGGTGAGCTACAACAGGTCCACTTATGCATGGATTTTTTTCAAGAGATGTAGCCTGCCCTTTCTCTCCATGGGTTTTACAGCTGCAGATTCAACCAACCACAGATATGAAACAGTGTTTTTGCATTGCTAACTGAAGTTTCCCAACTGCAGATTGAAAATACCATAGAGTCAAAAATTATAAGCAGATTTTTGACTGCATGGCAGTCGGTGTCCCTAACGCCCAAGTTGTTTAAGGGTCAACTGTATATACTGAGTACCAACTGTGTGCTAATTTCTAAAAGGTCCACAGTGAGGAAAGCTGACCTCATGGGGCATGCCACCAAGTGAAAAAGGAAGACATTCTTAATATAGTTATACCAGCAAATACATAATCACAAATTCTGATGTTATTTTAAAGGATGTAGTGCATTCTTCAAAAGTATGTATAAGAGAAAAACACAGCCAGATCTAAGAGATCAGAGGAAGTATCTTGAGGAGGTAACAAGTAAAGCAAAACCTGAACTATGAGAAATAGGTAACCAGGGAAGAGATAAAGGAAGATTATTCCAGAGCAAGAGAAAGTGTGTGGAAAGACCCTAAGGCAAAGGTAGAGGAGACAATATTAATCTTGGCAACTTTAACGTGGATAACTAGAGCCTAGAGACTCCTGCAAAGTGTTTTTCTCAGATTTCCTTGCCAAATGTCTTTGGGCTGTTATAGGCAATGGGATGCAAGAGCAGGTGATTGGAGGGCAGAAGGAAAGAGCAAGTAAGAATGCATCTCCCTTTTCCTCCAACAACTTTGGTTACACATCTGTCAGTAGCTGTGTACCTCCATGGCCCCAGCTCTCATCTGACAACCCTGCCAGGGTCCCAGCAGGTCTGATGAGCTTGTCTTCTGACAGGCGTCCCTGGCTCCTGCTTCCTTAGCGTAGTCTCTAAGTGTAACTTTCAACCTTAAAAGTGGTTCTGTCTTCCTGCTTTTGTTAATCTTGTAGAAGACTGTTTTCTTTTTTGGCTTCTGGAACCTTCTCTCTGCGGGGTAATCAAACCCCTGTAGTAAAATCCCTCTACTGAAAGTACCTACAGTAGTTTCTGTGCCTGTTCGATTGGCTTGATCAATACACATTTTAAGTAAGAGGTAGAGTCAGGGTTTGACTCCAGGCTGGCTCTGCAGGCTGTGCTTTTAAGTATTATTTTATACTGTCAAATATCTAGTTGCCAAATAAATAGTCCTCTGGCTAGAAAGAAACTAAAATTGACCAGCAGAGTTGATATCTGACCATGCATAACTTACCATATAATGAATTTGGAATCATAATATATGCACATAACTGCATAAGAAATACATGAATTTGTTTTACATATATCCTAATTATACCTGATCATTGAAACATTAGGCTCAGTAAATTCACCTTGTTCACCGAACATAATTATTTAAACATTGTCCATCAAGTGCTTACGAAGTGCCAGAGATTATTTTAGTATTAGAGATACAGTGGGGAAACGAAACCTCAAAGATCATGCTTTCTAATAGGAAAAGACACATGATAAACACATAGATGAATATATGAGAAAAGCAGATGGAAATCACTTATATGAAGAGAAAAGGCCAGATAATAGGATAGAGAGTGGCAATAATATGATATTGTATGATATTGAAATTACATTTAAGAATGCTACTTCTGTTTTAAGGAATACAACACCTTTATCACTAGATAATAAATGGCATTTAATTTTTAGAACTGTTTCAGGAAGCCTATTTATTAATTGAATCTTTAATTTACATAATTATGGATACTAGCACATGTACATATGTGTAATTTGTACAAGTTGTTGAATATTAGTTGTATAAATAGTCCATAAAAATGTTCAACTGTTTACTTACACAAGTAATTATAATTATTTTAACGAGTATTTGTAATCCCAACAAAAATCACATCTCCTGTTTTAAATATCTTTACTGGCAATACCTGGAAATACCACAAGGTGGTGATGTTTCTCCTAAAAGCACTGTATTTCCTAATTTAAAAAAATATGATACCAATTAATTCATTTATTCAAAATGTAATGGTGCCTTTGTCTGCTAATTCTAACATCAGTATCAGTTCAGGGTTAGTTTGGCATAGTTGATTTATTTCCTCCTAATGGGTGGTATCTTCCTTGTTCTTTGCCTATCATTAATTGTTTATTGTTACAATTGTTAATTGTAAATTTTACTTTCTTGAAGGCTGAATAATTGTGCATTCCCCTAAATACTCTTGAGTTTTGTTTAGAGACACAATTAAATCACTTGGAAACAGTTTAATTCTTCTGTGTCTTGTTTTTAAGACTTGCTAGTGGGCCTGGAGCAATGCTTAGTCTGGGGCTAATTACTTGCCACTACTGAGGAAAGCTCTTTCTATGCATTCTGCACAATGAGCTGTGAATCTCGATGTTCCCTAATCTGGTGGATGGGAACAGGTGTTATTTCCAGCCCCTTGTGAGTCCAGTCAGACAGAGCAGTGCTGAATTTTTTCAGGTGATTCTTCCTCAGGCTCAAGTAGTTTCCTCACATGCGAGGACTGATCAATACACAAGGGGACACTCTGCAGATCTTCAGGGTTCTCTCCCTGGGCAGCTCTCTCTCCAGAAGTCTGTCCTGTCAACATTAGCTACGATGCTCTCCGTAGACTCCCAGCTCCGTCTCCTCAAGTAAATAGTCTGCTGGGCTCTTCCCAAGCACCCCTCCCTGTTCTGTGGCCTGGAAACCATCACATTGCAATCATCTGAGGTAATGGAAAGGCTCATTTAATTTTTTTACCGTCTCTCAGGCCTACTGTCCTTTGTTGCCTCATGTGTCTTGCAATCTGTTGCTTCATATATTTTGCCTGCTTTTCTCTTGTTCCAGATGGGAGTGTAAACATCATGTTTACCCTGTTATTCCATCTTGGCCAGAAGTGGAAGTTATTTCTTTTCTTTCCAACTAAAGATTCCTGACAACTTCTTTTGTTGTACTGTTATCGATATTCATTCATTCAAAATATATGGACCAATTGCTATGAATTACAATCATGCTAAAGATATCAATTTGATCCTCTAACTCAACAAATGTCTAGAAATGCTTTGACACAGAAATAGGTAGGTAGTTGTTTCCACCTACAATTTAGTTCTTTTTTTTTTATTATTCTACATGGTGATGAGAAATTTGAATATCTTATGCTGACAAAAGCAATAATGACACTAAAGTCAAGGCTCGTCTAGAATAAGGGCCATTTTCTTCTTTAATTAAGAAGGGTGATGTAGAACTACTAAGTGCTACAGACAAGAGCTTCTCAAATTTAACATATACATGAATCATTTTCATTAAAATGCAAATTCTGGTTCAAGAGATCTAGGGTTAGGCCATGCATGTTGCACTGGTCATAAATTCTCAGGGAATGCAGATACTTCTAGGTAATATACTCAATTTTGTGAATAAGAGTTACCTGGAATTCAGTATAAAATTTTAGTAAGAAATGAGGATTGAACCCAGATTGTAAGAATTATTAAATCTGGTGCTGTTGATTTTTTTTTCTTTGTAGTTGGGAATTTTAAAGCAATGGAATAGTTAGCAATGAGACAAGGTCTATGTATTTGTCTTTCCATGTATCTCAAGGGCCTGAAACAGTGTACTGTCTTATAAAAGTTTTCAATAAATTTTTGTTAAAATAAACAGGACATTAGTGTAGTAAAATTTCCTTTGAGAAATTTAATCCAATGATTCTTAAAATTTGGGGGTCATATGTATTCTTGTAAAATTCTGCAGAAAGTACCCTGGCTGGTGTAGCCCCGTGGATTGAGCACAGGCTGCTAATCAAAGGGTCGCCGGTTTGATTCCCAGTCAGGGCACATGCCTAGGTTACAGGCCAGGTCCCCAGTGGGGGCCACATGAGAGGCAACCACATACTGATGTTCCCTCCCTCTCCTCCTCCCTTCTCCTCCCTTCCCCTCTCTCTAAAAATAAATAGAAAACCTTTTTAAAAATCTGTAGAAAGCATATGCTGATAGACACCAATTTTTTGTCCAAAGTAATATATGTGCACCTCCTAAATTCCTTTCACAGGCCATCTAGGATTTTTAAACTTCTTAATTTTATACACACTGACACTGTTAATGAACAGGAATCTTAAATTCTTGACCCAAATCCCAGGGCTGATCATTGGCAGAACTTTTATTATCTCCTGAGTCTGTTAACTTTCAAAACTTTTTTCCCCCTTCTACTACTCTATCCTTTTTTTTCTAAAAGGAATACATGTTCCATTCCCAACAAAGAGGATGGACCCCACTGTGTAAAACTAAATGAGCTGAGTACTGGGAGTTGTAATTTTTAGTTGGATTTACTGGCCTGGGAATCCACAGTGTAAGCATGTGTTTGTTCCCTAGGGGAACTGCTTAAGTGCAACCAGGGCCACCTGTTGCTAAGTGCTTCTTTCACAAGCTCTCTGTACCAATGTTAAATGTGAATGTTAAAGTGGAGCTGTCTCCAGCCAAAGTATGCTTGACAATTTGTACTTTTATCCAGGTGACTTTAGCACTTAGATTTTTGCATAACAAATTATCAAAGATTAGCACCATTTCTCTCTCTTTCTCTCTCTCTTTCTTTCCACCCACTCCCAGTAGGGGTTATAGAGTTATAGCAATTGCCTGTGGGCCATAAAAAAGGACACTAGTCATGGGGAGCCATGGGCTTGTGAACGATGAGCATGGAACAATATTTTGAAAACACCTTCCTATATAGAACCTGACATTAATGGACTTGCTGAAATTCAATCATGCTTGGTGAGAAGCACTGGGAATGACATGGAGTTACAAATAAATACTCATGTAGGTGACAATAAGAGGCAACCCAATGAAGAGCCTTATTTACAAAGCCTGCTTTGTTGTGGGTGGCGCGAGGAGATAATGTTTCAGGATTTTCCCCAACAATAAAAATACAGGAAGCATATCTCTATGAGTGGTTTTGGTGAATCTTTGAAAGTTAGATCACTCTACTGACAATTTGGAACAATTGCACACACACATCACACACACCCACACAAGCAATACCCTAGAGGGAAAGTGGATGGAAAAAAGCATTTCACCCTACATTGATTCCACATAGATCTGTTTATGTTTTTTTAGAGGTGAGGTCTGGCTCAGTGCAACCAATGCATATAGGCACTTAACAATTTGTTGCTCTTTTATTAAGATGTCGACTTGAGTCTCGGTCATTTATTTGAGAGCTTCTCAGTTTAATCTATTGATTTGGTTAGGCTTTTTCTGCTAGTCTTGAACTGGGTCATCGGAATAACTCTTAACATTTAACTACAGTCATTTAAAAGTAAATGGACAGTTGAGAATAGTGTAATTGCCTGTGAAGGCATTTCGAAGGTGGAAAGGTCAAAGGTGCCAATGAAAGTCCTCGTGGGCATGTTATCTTTGAGACCTGACTTACTCAGCAGTTCTCCAAAACAACTGAAGACTTCCTATAGCTTCAGGCACTAATTTTTCCAAAGACTGTTGTAGGGCTTTGGCTAAAGAAAACCAGAAAGTCTATGAAAACTTGGCTTACTAATAACACATCCCAGCTGTTCGCTCCCTGTTAAAATGTAGAGAATGACGTGTTTTGGCACAGTCGAAGTACTCTGCTGGGTACGTTTTTAGTACTCTACTGAGTCTTAACAACATGAGCCCTTTTCATTTTAATTAGAGTAGTGTAGTTTAAACTTGTCTCAGGACCTACCTTTTGCTGTTGACACATCATGTTCAGTATATCAGTCTCTGGAATTAGGCTATTGTCAAATTTCTGTTATGTTTTTGCTCATCATAATACCAAAGTGTTATGAATTTCTTACTCATATAATTCAAGGAGGAAGATACTGTTATATCTAGTGTTAGACTAAATGTTCTCTGAAGAACATTTATTACTCTTCACCTTTGTCTTACCTGGAGCAAAAGTCCTCAAATCATTGTATGCATTAAAACCATGTATGAGAATCACTTAGAGTGCTTGTTTAATCAGAGATCACCTGGCTACCACCGAAGAGGTTACAATTCTGTTGATCTGGAGTGAAGCCTAATAATCTGTATTTCTAATGAATGCTCCCTGCCAGTTCTGGGACTACACTGGGGTAGCACTGCCTTGGAACCCTGGTCCACAGCCCTGTTCAGTTCAAAGGCCCTTATTTATATCAGAGATTTTATAACATAGCCTGCACTACATCACTACATTAAATAAAATTCATAGATAATATAAACTGCCCACACACTTATTTTTAAGTCAATATAATATTGTAATTATATTGTAAAAATAGATTGCAAAAGAAATTAAAAGGAAAATAATTTGTGATAAAATAAGTATTTCAACATGTAAATGCTAGGGCATAACTACACTGGGAGACATAATTAAGTTATCAAAGTTTACACCCATGCAAGGGTCACCTTGAATGTCAGGCATAAACGCAGGTGTGTAGTGATGCCACCCAATATGATGAGTGGTGTTGCCTTCTGCTGTGTCATGTTTTTGAAATAGGCAATAATTCTCGACATAGTGCCAAATAAAACAGGAGCATATCCCCACTATGTGTATGGTAGTCGTTATAAAACAGTGTGAAAAAGATATTTTGTCTTCATATGCAAAAAGAATTAAGTTTTAGGATTACATAGTTGTAAACCCATTTTTCATCCACTGCAGTGTCGATGGGTCTTGACAGATGTCTTCATTTCTTCACTGTGTGAGACGATCCATCCGCGATTCCAGGTCCCCACCCCCTAAATACCAGGACGGCATCATGAACACTGTGACAACCAAAATGCCCTCCAAATGCCCTGGATTACTACTGACACAACCAGACTAGAGTATCAAATATGATGCTTTCATGATAGCAGGAAATAGCTTTTTATTAAGTTGAAGAGAAAGATTAATTCTCTACCATGGTAAGAAGAAATTTGTTATTGGACACTTTTCTTGGATATATTGTGACTGGTTTCCTTTTTAAACAAAAACTCAACAACAATGATCAATCACATTTTTCCACACTAGTTATTTTTACTTAAGGGTATTGGATATCTCCAATACTATGTGTTTACAGCATTATTCCAATCTCCTTGCAAACCATCTGACAGAAAAGAGCAGCCTACGGGTCACATTTGGTAACTGAGGTGGGGAAATGGCATGATCCGGTTGCACACAGCTGTGGTCTGGACTAAGGGGACGGTGTGCCCTGTGTTGCCTCTAACAGTTCTGGTTTACACCTGTGGTTCTGGTATAATTATAAATAACTACATTCATTCTCAAGAGTGTCTCTATTTGGATGATAAATTATATAGTCACACAAGTCATACCTCACTAACAATACCAGGTACTGGAGTTATTTCCTTGTGTAGCATAAGAGGAAGTTTGCAAACACAAACACCATTGCAAATTTTTCTGCAATAAAATATGGCTGGACAATCCTGGGTGTTCTGAGATTTTGGTACAATGTTCTATATAAGAGTAATTTATAATACATAGAGTAGGGTAGTATATTTTCATTACCAACCATCTTGAAGTAAAAGACTCAATAATTTCT
>PVKM010034492.1:0-15554 GCA_004027735.1 Carollia perspicillata
CGCTGGCTTTCTTTGGGTTATTGAACATACCAGCCTTGTCCCTATCCTTCAGCCCTTGCACTCGCTGTTCCTTCTCCCCTGGAATTTCCTCCCCTGGGTCTTTGCCTCAATGCCCCTTCCTATTATTCAAGTCTGAGCTTACATGCAATGTCCCCCAGAGAGGTCTCCTGCCACCCCACCACAGAAGCTCATTCCGGCCTAGCCACTCTTTCTCTTATCGCAGTTTCATTTTTTATTCATGACTCTTATCAATGTCTGAAATTATCTTTAGAAATTTACCTGTGTGCTTCCTCACTGTCTATCTGCCTCTCTCTAGAATGTAAACTCTATGAGAGAAGGGACTTTGTGTATCTTGCTTGTGACCTATTCTCTGCGCATAGGGTGGTTCGTGGCACAGAACAGGTGCTCCATAAACATGTACTGAGTAAACAGATCAAGTTTTCACTCTACCCTGATGTTAAGTGGACTTCCCAGAGCACCCAGCCTTCAGGTCTCCCTCTGTCTTCTACACAGCACAGAGAGATCTGGAGACATATAGTCCACACAGAGGCAGAGCAATGTCACTGAAGCCAAATTTTATTTCTGAGCAAACATAGTCTTTGAGTCTTAGTCATTGTGGTTGGAGGCAAGTGAAGTCATCTCTTCCACCCAAGAAGAAATGTCAGAGGGGAAATGGTCATGCAACATTCATGAAGAAGGGATACCAAGAGTCAAGTTTTCATAGCTATGGCTTCACAATGATTATTTAATGTGATGAGGTTGGATAAATCTGAGCCTATCTAGACAAGACGCTCCTTTGGTTGTCTGGTTTTGGATTAGACTTGGACAGCTGAGCCATGTGGAGAGGTTTCAGGCTCAGTGCCAAGGGTCTGGTCTCTGCTGCAAGTGCCTCATTGCTCTGTCATCTCTGCTTCATGGGCTGGATGTCTGTCCTCTTGAAGTTTTGTGGGAGAAATTGGACACTGACTTGGTATTTATTTTCTCACAAAACCATCTAAGGAACTGAGCTGGGGTAGGGGATAAAGCACAAAATTTCTGAAGTGAAGTTTTAACCACAGCCCAAATCGTGCGGGCTGACTACAAGATGTCTCAGACTGTTAGTCCTGAGACTGTTTGCTGATGACTTGGCCACCAGCATCCCCATCTCACACCCCAGGCAGGCGAGAGATGATGCTTCCTCTCCACAGAGGCAGAGGATTTGGTGGGCAAATTGAGACTACAATGTTTGCAACAGTAGCCCCCGCCTCTGTTTTGGAGTTACTTGTGAGATAAGAAAGTCACTAGCGATGTAGACTTTCAGGGTATCTTCCCTTAAAGAACTCAAGATTCTTAGCAGAATTGGATAAATGTTGAGGTTTGATCTTGATAAAAACCCTAGAGACTGACGATTTGAAGATCACTTAACTTTCAACAGAGAACAGATCTACCTATTTTGGAGATGGGCCTGGATGTGGCCCATCTCCATGAAAGGGAGAGTTTTGAACCCCAAAGCTCTGTCACTGTGGAAGATGCCTTCCAATAGAGAGACCTTGATCCTCCAGGCTGAAGAAACCCACTCAAGATAGCTTGAGTCCAAAAAAGGAAAATTGAAATAAGGACAAAGTTTATCATTCTCTAAGGAAGGCTACTGACATTAGCAGACATTCATCTCTCTGTTTCTATATTTATTTAAAACTTTTTAAATTAAATTTTTATGTGCTTAAGCTTTTTATTAAAGAATAATATACAACAGAGGAGTGTACATGTCTTAAGCGCATGGCTTGATGACTTTTTACAAAATAAACACACCTATGTAACCAGCACCAGATCAAGAAACAGAATTACTGCCAACATCTCAGAAGCCCCACTCCCCCCACCCCGCCTTTTCCACTCACTATCCCACAAGCCTCACTGCAATCCTGATCTCTAACACGTAGAGTCATTAAGGGCGGCCATTAAGTAGATGTTGAACATTCAAAGTGATCTCATCCTACTTTTACTTTTATTTATTGTGTTCACTATTAATTATATTTACTATTAGACTTTCTTCTGATGACAAGTAATAAAACTCAACTGGTATATCTCACTCACTGCTCAAATTCTGCTGAATTAATGAATCTGTCCCTTTCTATGAGTAATAATAATGGATAAGGTTTCCACAGTATTACAACATAACAAGTATTGTTCTGATTACTTACCTAAATTAACTCATTTACTCTTCACAACAGCCCGATATATTATTTTTATTATTGTCCCATTTTATAGCCATGAACTTCCATTGTGCCTTAATTGTGGCTGCCACTCACACTATATTTTCAAGTCCATTTACTTTTCTACACCACATTTCACATCCTCTTCTTTCACCTCAAACTTCCAGTTCTACCCCTCCATCTTTATCTTAGCTGATGACTTTTTTCCCAACTTGATCAATCAGAGA
The DNA here is from genome assembly GCA_004027735.1 of Carollia perspicillata. Taxonomy (NCBI): domain Eukaryota; kingdom Metazoa; phylum Chordata; class Mammalia; order Chiroptera; family Phyllostomidae; genus Carollia; species Carollia perspicillata. Next base: position 2,417 of record PVKM010034492.1, read on the forward strand.
AGAGCTTCCATGAACTCACACCACTATATCTATCTACCCATCTGCCAACATCTGCCTTCCTGCACAATAATGTAGATGGATTATCTGTGCTCCTCTAGAAAGAAATATCTATCCAAAAGAACCTATGCACCCCAATGCTCATAGCAGCACAATTTACAATAGCCAAGTGCTGGAAGCAACCTAGGTGCCCATCAGTAAATGAATGGATCAAAAAACTAAGGTACATTTACACAATGGAATTCTATGCAGCAGAAAGAAAGAAGGAGCTCCTACCCTTTGCAACAGCATGGCTGGAACTGGAAAGCATTATGCTGAGTGAAATAAGCCAGGTGGTGAAAGACAAATACCATATGATCGTACCTTTAACAGGAACCTAAACAATAAAATAAACAAACAAACAAGCAAAATATAACCAAAGACGCTGAAATAGAGAACAGGCTGACAGTGACCAAAGAAAGAAGAAGGAGAGGGGGAGGGAATTTCAGGGGAAAAGAGGAGGGGTTTATGGGAACAAGTATAAAGGACACATGGACAAAAACTAGGGGGGCGGTGGAAATGGGAGGGATGGGTGGATGGGCTGGGTTGGGAGTAAAAGACAGAAAACTGTCCTTGAACAACAATTCAAATAATTTTTTTAAAAGAAAGAAATTCCTCTGTGTAGGAATTCCCATTTTCCTCTAGTTAAGGACTTCACCCCAACCCTTGGTCTCTTCTCTATATCATTAAATTTTCACTATCTTATGGTTCATTCCCATTCATACAAATATTGTCCCCTTAAAAATTATTTTAATTATATTTCCTTTGTTTCCCTTTCCAGCAAAACGTGAAAGATTTTCTAAACTCATAGTATCTAATTTCTCTCTACCCAGTCCAACCAGGACTACCCAGTCTACCCAGTCTCTTAAACCAGTCCAACCAGGATTTTGCCCCAACCACTAAACTACATCTGTGCCTGTCACAGACACCTCCGTGTTGCCAAATTCAATTCTTATTCTCAGTCCTCTGTCTCGCATCAGCAACACTGGGTGCAGCTGACAATCCCTCTTCCTGGGTATCCTTCCTGTACTTGTATTCCAGACCACTATGCTCTTCTGTTTTTCTTTTCATCTCTCTGTTTTCTCCTTTTCCTGCTCCTTTGCTGGTTCAAACCTCCAATTTCTGTCTACCCTTTTAACATTGGGGTGCCTTAGGGATCCACCTTGATCCTTTCCTTTATCCACATTCATTCTCTTGGTGATCTCCTCCAGCCTCATGGCGATAAACACCACCTATACGCCCGTGACTCACACGTTTATATGCCTAGATGAGATCTCTCTCCCAAACTCAAGAGACATAAACACAATTGCCTTCTCAACACCTACACCTGGATGTCTAATAGATGTCTTAACACATGTGAAACTGATTTTCTGAGACTATGGCAGTAATATATGATCATAGTTGTGACTATGAGGAGAGCTGCTGTGGTAACAGTGCTGCCAACACATTGAGAATGGTAGAGGACAAGATGAAAGAGTCAGTGTTCTTGAAGATACTGTCAGGCAATTCTGGTAAATGACCTGTGGCCGTTCTAGTTCTGGACTTCTTGTTGTATGAAATCATAACTTTTTTTGGAAGATTTTATTTATTTATTTATTTATTTATTTATTTATTTATTTATTTATTTATTTAGATGGGAAGGGAAGGAGAAAGAAAGGAAGAGAAATACCCATGTGTGGTTGCCTCTCAAGTGCCCCCTACTTGGGACATGGCCTGCAATCCAGTCATGTGCCCTGATTGGGGATTGAACCAGCAACCCCTTGGTTCTCAGGCCTGTGCTCAATCCACTGACCTACACCACTCAGGGCCATAATTTATTTTTTGAGTTGGGTTTTCAGTTACCTGTGGTCCGTCCAGTCAGGCCCCAAATTAATTACATAGCCCAAATGTGGGGTAATTTAATGGAGATCTCATTTTTCCTGATTGTCTTTCTTCATTTGTTCCCCATGAAGAGACTAGACACAATGCAAGAACCTTGTGACAGGAACATTTAAACAAATTATCTGTAGGAGGCAACCAGAGATTCCCTCTAGAGATACCTTTTTCTTGTTGGAAGAAGATACCCTTTCCTTTATTTCCTTCAGTAACGAAATGTTGCCAGTTAATACGATGAGTTCATGCCAAGGGTTTGGCTAGGGTATTGGGTGTGTAATGAGGCTGGCATCATTCTTGGGTGGGAGCTTCACATATGAATAAGTATTTATTCTAAACTCAATTTTCAAACATTCCTCATCCCTAGAGTGATTGAGCCAAGTTCTAAGGATCAAAATTAAGGGTTAAGTCCTAAGAATAGGAGCCAGAAATATGATTTAGGAGGGTGGAATAGCCACCAGCTGTAGAAAAAGACATTGCTGGGGGACTATAATGTGAAAAGTAGTCCAAGACAGCAGTGAAGGTATAGAGAACATGGATTCAACACCTCATCCCTTGTCTAACTTTTCTGCAAGTAGTTTGGCAATGTGTCTTCAAATCCTTAATAGTACTTATACCTTTTAACTCAGTAACTTTACTTCATTGGAATGAAGAACAAGGAAATAATCTTAATGAAGATATATAACATCATACCCACCCCCAACTTCTCTTGTTTCACTCCTCTGGGATGCCCAACCAGAACCGTTCTCAGTGAATTTGACAACACTCATTAGGAAAGGAGCTGAAGACAAAGGGTGAGAGGCCCTAGAAATTAATAGAAAATACGCATTTGAGTCTATATTCTGTGGTCTTGGGAAAAAATGACTGCTCGTTGTGGTGAAGAGTGCTTCCCATTAGGTAAACTGGAGGAAGTTGGCTGAAGATTGTGCCACTGGAAAGGCCGAGTTGGACTGGGACTCTTTGATTCCACAAGGTCACATGACCAGAACCCTTCCACATGTACTTTAGAGTCTGTGACCCCTGGGCATAGCAAACCTCCACTAACATCTGGCCAAATCTGCGGCACTGGGTTTTACAAGACACAGGGAGAGACTGAAAACTGGGAGGTGGAGGGTGGGCACAAGAGAAGTGACATCCTTGTTTTCCAAGCAGCCTCCTCAGTCATGCCATTTTATGACTCCATGGCCTTGAATTGTCCTCTGTGTATCTTTCTCACAGCTTAACTGGAATATTTATGGGTCCAAATAGGTTCCTACCTCACCCTCTCAGCTCCCCCTCAACTTCTGAGGGCATGCGAGGAGTTCTTACCACTTCATGCAGGTGTGCATAGAACATTAAACCTTCTCATAAGCTTTAAGGAGATTTGGAGTTTTTTAAAAATATATTTTATTGATTATGCTGTTACAGTTGTCCCCTTCCCCCCTTCATACCCTTCCACCCTGCACACCTCCTCCCACCCACATTCCCCCTCTTTAGTTCATGTCCATGTGTCATAAGTTCTTTAGCTTCTACATTTCCCACACTACCCTCCCCTTGTCTATTTTCCCTCCCCTTGTCTATTTTATCCCCACCATCTATGCTACTTATTCTCTGTACCTTCTCTCCTCCCCTCCTCTTCCCACTCCCTTGTTGCTAACCTTCCATGTGATCTCCATTTCTGGGGCTCCACTCCTGTTTTAGGTGTCTGCTTAGTTTGCTTTTGTTTTAGGTGTGGTTGTTAATAACTGTGAGTTTGCTGTCCTTTCACTGTTCATATTTTTTATCTTCTTTTTCTTAGATAAGTCCCTTTAACATGTCATATAATAGGGCTTGGTGATGATGAACTCCTTGAGCTTGACCATATCTGAGAAGCACTTTATCTGTCCTTCCATTCTAAATGAAAGCTTTGCTGGATAGAGCAATCTTGGATGTAGTCCTTGCCTTTCATGACTTTGGAATACTTCTTTCCAGCCCCTTCTTGCCTGTAAGGTCTCTTTTGAGAAATCAGCTGACAGTCTGATGGGAACGCCTTTCTAGGTGACTGTCCCCTTATCTCTTGCTGCTTCTAGAATACTCCCCTTTATTTTAATCTTGGGTAATGTAATTATTATGATGGGTCTTGGTGTGTTCCTCTTTGGGTCCACCTTCTTTGGCACTCTCTGAGCTTCCTGGACCTCCCAGAATTCTATTTCCTTTGCCAGATTGGGGAAGTTCTCCTTTATTATTTGTTCAAATAAGTTTTCCACTTGTTGCTCTTCCTTTTCCCCTTCTGGTACCCCTATAATTTGGATGTTGTGACATTTAAAGATGTCCTGGAGGTTCCTAAGCCTCTCCTCATTTTTTTGAATTCTTGTTTCTTCATTCTTTTCTGTCTGGTTGTTTCTCTCTTCCTTCTGGTCCACTCCATTGATTTGAGTCCCAGTTCTTTTTTTTCCATCAGTATTGGTTCCTATGCATTTTCCTTCATCTCACTTAGTGTGGCCTTCATTTTTTCATCTAATTTGTGACCAAAATCAACTAGTTCTGTGAGCATCCTGATCACCAGTGTTTTGAACTGTGCATCTGATAAGCTGGCTATCACTTGGTTGCTTAAAAGTATTGCTCTGGGGCTTTGATTTGTTCTTCTGTTTGAGCCATAATTTTTTGGTCAGGTCGTGCCTGTTACATATGAGTGGCAGAGCCTTAAGTATTCACCAGGGCAGGGCAGCATCTTGGTTGTGACACTGTACGTGGGGGTGGGGTCAGAGAGGTAACAATGGTGCCTGTTCCACTCTCTCTCAGATTTCAGTCCCCTCTGCTGCTTCCCACAAGCAAATTGGGCCCTTCTGGTGCTGATTTCTATGTGGGTGTGCTTGTGTGCATTCTAGGACCCTGTGGGTCTCTCCAATGAACTCTCCTGTGAGGCTGGGAGTCTCTCCTGGCACATTTTCAGTCAGTGCTTTTAGGCTTTATTTCCCATCGCTGGGGCCCTGGGTTGCCTGGTCTGTCTTGCTGCCCATTTTTGCCTAATTTATCTACAAGCAAATGTTTGACTGCAGTCAGCCCCACATTGCTTGCGCACCCAGGTCTTCTAGCCACCACCTTTTCCTGCCTCAACCCCTCTCCACCGGCCGCCAACTCCACCCCTCTTACCAGTCTAGTTGAATGGTTGTCACACTTCCATACAGTTCAATTTTCTGTCTGTTCTGGTTGTGTTTTTGTTTCTAAATCTTTGTTGTCCTTAATTTTGGTGGTGCAAGGAGGCACAATATTTCCACCTATGCCTCCATCTTGGCCAGAAGCCCCAGATTTGGAGTTTCAAGTCCTCTTCCTTGATGTCCCTTTTCTATCTCCTGCCTGGGATTCCCAGGGATTCCTGCTGGTAGAATAACACAATGTTAGAGATTGGCATTGACTGAGGAAAGGAAAGTAGAAACATCTGGGAGGTCCAGAAACTTTGGCTCAGGAGGTAGAAGGAATAAAAAAAGGACTCATTGACTCCAGTTAATAAAGAGAAACTCCTAATGTATCAGAAGAGACATCTTTCCCATTTGTTTGCAGAGGAGGAGTGTAGAAGACACCAGGAATCTGCACATTGGATAGAGCTTCTAAACGCACCCTTGTTGGCAAGTATTCTCTAGACTCCCATGTGGTAAATGAGTAGACATAAAAGTTGCCACAAAGCTATGCTAGTCAGCACTATAACCCCTCTCTCAAAGACCTTGGGTTTCTTCTGGGAATGGGAAAATTACCAAGTGATAGGATACCTTCTTTCCCTGCCTTGTCCAACTCCTCCATTCACCACAGAATCCACAATTTGGTGTATATCCCCAGGATTTTCTCCCTAGGAGTTTCTACCTTACAAATCTGACTCATGTAAGTTTTCTGCAGGATTGTCAGTGAGTCCCCCAAAAATAGAGTTTGAAGGAAAGTATGTAGAGATGCAATAACTTGCCTCCAGAATTTGGAGACAAAGTCATGAAGAGATGAGACTCTCAGACAAGAACTAGTACAAATTAATGTATGTGAAGGAAAGTGGCTTTTTCAGAAAATTTCAGAAGGATATAGAATAGAGCCTCATCAATTTATAGACTTGCAGAGTTGGAAAGAACAAAGTATGTGAAAGTGCTTGAGTACTATTTGGCACATCATAAGTACTCGACAAATGCTAGCATCTTCCTTGTCTCTTCTAGTCCAGAATGAATCTGAGGTGTAAATCATTTTGGACTTCTCTGCTGGAATCCACTTATAGTGAACATAAATATATTTCTCTGTAGTTTCCTCTTATCGCACATCTATTCTTGGAGACTTTACAGAATAAACCTTATCTCTCTCTCTTTTTAACATGACATACTTTAAAACATTTAAAGGCAGCCATTTTGTTTTCCAACAGTCTCTTTAATAAAAAATTTCCTGAAGTCCTCCTCAACGATTTTGCTCATGACCTGCTCTAGAGACCCTCATCATTCTGTCCATTCTCTCTGAGTACTTACATTTGTCTTTGTCTGTCCTGAGAGATGACCATGAATTGGCCCTTATGGTTGGGGAGGGGGGCAGGGTATAAAACAGCACAGACGAAATGGTGCTGTTACATTTTATCATTGTTATTTATGCAAGCAGGTGTAAAATTGGTTTCACTTTCTATTTTCAGAAACTATGTCACTATGATAACTCACACTATCTTGCTATTCAGGAACATCTTCACAGATTCTGAAACCATTTTTTTAAATCTATAAGTTGAAATTGCCAATTGCTCACCAAAAACTGTTTTTCTTGCCTTCCATATTAGTGGACTGTATGGCTAGAGAGTATACATCCCAGCCTCCTTTGCAGCTTGGTGTGGTCACCTGACTATATTCTTGCCAGTTGAATGCAAGTGGAAAAGATGCACTCAACTTCCAAGTTTTAGCCTTTGCATACTGCTTACGTGCTTCTGCGTGCATTTTTACTCTCTGCAAAGCTGGGTCCTGAACAACCCTGTGACCAGGCTCCAAGAATGCAGATGAGGATCATACTCTAGGGGTTGGTGGAACCTTAAGATAAAGGAGACTGAGGCCCTGACTGATCAGGGGAGCAGAAAATGGTCCAACCAGGACCTTCAACATTGAGATTTGAATTAGTCAGCTATTGGCATAATAACATTGCCAAGCAAATAACCTCAAAATGTCAGTGGCTTACAATAAAAATATTTATTCCTATGACCATGGGTCTGCTGGTCAGCCGTGGTTTGGCTAATGTAGGCTGGGTACCACTCCAGGCTCTACTCCATATGTCTCTGGCCACATTGGACCAGTACCTATTGAGGGCATAGTCTCCTCAGCAGATTATTGGAATAAAAGAGGGTAAGCAGAGACCTGTGATATCTATGAGTGCAGAGTTTAGAGTATTTGTTTTATTTTCTGTAGCCCTTTAGTACCTTATTACTTGCCACCGTTCCTTAAAAATTCTCAGTGATAGTCTAGGAGTGTCATTTCTCTCAGGAGTTTGGGACATATTTTACAGAACATAGTTCATTTTAGAGTCTGCAGGGGATCTATAACTTCTTCACCAATTTAGATTATAATCTTTTAGCATCTCAACTTCAAAATCAGAGGAGAGGATATGATTGGGTCAGCCCAGTGAATGGCTGGATTTCCCCTAGGTCAGGTGTTCACTCTGGTCCAATCATTTATGCTCAAGGAGACAGGATCTTGAAATAAAAACATGACAACCTAAACTCATTTCTTTGGCAGGGTCTGTGGATGAGAGGCAATTTTAAACAAAAAGACAGGGCTAGATACACCCCTAATCACACTGAATTTGGGGGACTGCTAGGTCATAGACAAGATATTGTGTCATGCATTCTTACCTAAGCACTGATAACTGGGGAGACTCAGCTTGCACTGCTGCCCTGATCTCTAGGGGTAGATTGTTACCCTGGTGGCCTCCAATGAACCACACCTCCTAGTGTTTACACCCTTGTGTACTCCCCTCCTCACTGACTCTGGACTTGACCGTGGGACTTGTTTTGGCCATTGAGACATTAGCAAAGTGTGACAAAGAAGCTTCATAAAGGAATTCACACTGGGGCTTGTCCTGTTGAAATGTTCTTTCTTGGAAGCAACTTCCATGCTACAAAGAAGCTTGGACTAAACTATTGGATGGCAAGAGGTCTTGGAGGATGAGAGGTTGTCTGACCCAGCCAAGCTCCCAGCTGAATAGAGCCCATGGATGGTCTCAGCCATACCCTGTGGAACAGAAGAACCACTCAACTGATAGCAGTCAGTCTACAGCATCATAAAAAATAATAAACTGCTGTTGTTTTAAGTGACTGTTTTGGAGTAGTTATAAGGCTGCAAAAGATACCTGAAGCATGTCCCTTCTGTAAAATTTCTTTGGCTACAAAACTAATCTGAAATTCAAACGTCTGGCCCAGAACCCTTAGAGAAAATTTTCTGGCACTGGGAATGTAGCCAAAAGGCCATGGAAATTAAATCCTAAGGTATCTTTGATCTCTCCTGTTCTCCTGAGAAGTAAGAAATGTGTCCCTTCTCTTAAATGTCCTTGGCTGCAAAACTAATCTGGAAATTCAAACATCTGGCCTAGGACCCTTGGAGAAAATTTTCTGGCACTGGGAATGTAGCCAAAGGGCCATGGAAATGAAATCTGGAGATGTCTTTGATCTCTCCTGTTCTCCTGAAAAATTGGGTGGTTCTTCTGTTCCATATGGTATAGCTAAAGTCATTCATGGGCTCTACTCAGCTAGGAGCTTGGATGGGTCTTAGAGATCCAAGATAACCTCTCATCTTTCAAGATCTTTCGCCATTCGGAATAATTTACCAGCAAAAATCCTTGAGTCATGAGGAATAAGAATATTCCACTAACTGGCCAGATAAGACCAGGCTCTTATCTGGTCTTATTAGTCCTATCTAGTCTTATCTGGTCCTATTAGTGGGCACAGTGCCCACATTCTTCTCTCACGTGTCTTGTTTCCTCCTCAATAAATACATCAACTTTAAGGCAAGGCCATGGACTTATTTATTTATTTACTTTGGTCTTCTGAGATACCAAGAAAGAAAACTGTCTTCGAATGCTTCCTGTTCTATTGCCCAATCTTCTGTGATGTGGCCCAAAGTGTGATGGGTTGTATGTCCTGGTTAACACCAGAGAAAGATATCCAGAAACATAAAAATAACCATCTTCTGAGGCCATTAAAAATAGTAATGGTTGTGATATCTCAGGAGTATTTTTGGTTTGCCCCTGGCTGAAGGTATGTGACTCCCTTGTGTCCCCACTTGCTCACTGATTGATTCCATGACACTAATTCAGGATTTATGGTTCCAAGTATTGTTAAATGTACCAAGATATTTATGTTCCAAAACACCAAGACCAGCATTGACAATCTCTTCTCTTCGAACACATGTAACTGAACAAGCTCTGAACTTTGTCCAGAAGGAAGTTTTCATTCATTCATTTAAAAAATATTTTCTTGTGTGGCTACCCTGTGTGGATATCCAGCAGGATTCAGTGTTGTGGCCTGGTAGGTACCTTGTTTGAGGCTAGCCAGCTAGCCTGCATCCTCCCCTTTGGGAGAGCAAACCAAGCAAGCAACTATTTTTTGAGAGGAAGATTACTTCTTCTTTCTTTAGCCTGATGAGGTTTCTTTCCTTCCCCAAGCCAAGAGTGAGCCCATGATTCATGCCAGGCCAATTAAATGTTCTCACTCTGGATTTTAAATCAAAATAGACTAATAAGGAGACTAAAAACAAGTTGGCATTTGGGCATCACACACCCCAACCAGGCTATTTCACTAGCACATTTCCTGCCACTTTAGGGAGCTTTCTACTTTTTAGAGCTGCCTGGTTCCTGCTTGTTCCCAAGCCCTGTGCTCTGGCCTGACTATTAACTCCAGTTGTCCTGCCCACAAACTCCCTTTTCTTAGATTAATCAGACCACTGTTGCTTTCATCCAAAACACCCAAAATGACTTAAAAAGTGAATAAGACATTCATTTCAGAAACTATCAATTTGATCAGGAAGAACTACACTAAACACAAAAAAAATACGTGTTACAAACAGTTGTAAAAAATGAACAGGGTGCTATAAAAGAGAATAATAGGATGCTGTAATTGAGATGATGGGGCCATTGAAGGCCGCAGCTGATGAGCAGGGCTAGGGAGACAAGGAATAAAGAGAAAGAAGCTTTCTGGCAGAGAACCAAGAACAAAGGCCCTGAGCAAGGAGATGGTTGCATTCCAGGAAGGAGTGGAGGCTGGTGTCTTTGGGAGGGTTAGTCTGAGCTGAGGCTGGAGAGCAGGGCATGGACCTGATCCCGCTCAGTCTGGTGGGTTATAGAGAGACCTTAAATTTGATTTCAAGACAGTACAAAAAAAAAACAAAAAACTATTGGAACATTTTAAGCCTGTGAGTAACATAATCTAATTAGATTTTAAAACAATTTCTCTGGCTGCTGTATAAAGAGTTTGCTCAGAAGACAAGAGGTAGGAAATTATTAAACGGCCTAGGAAGGTGCTATTAGGCTAGATGGTAACAAAAGAGATAGAGAGAAGCCAAGTCCCATTAGGACTAATAGGCACTATTCATATGCAGAACATTCTGCTCCTGAGTGCGACTGCCTGTGGGCAAGGACGGAGCCCTTTTTTCTCTACCCTCTGCAGTACTTAGATAGGTTGTGCTTCTGTAGAATTCCACAATTTACAAAGTGCTTCTTGGTCCAAATCTCACTGGATCCTTGCAGCAACCCTCAGAGGCTGTTGGAAATAAACTAAGGCCTGGAGGGAGAGGTTAAATGGAGGAGGAACATAGTTGATAACCACCAAACCTGGGCTCGGATCTTATTTCGCCCCATCATTGCTTGGTGCCCCTAGCGCAGTTTAACCTATAAATTGTAGAATCTCCAGAACTATTTGCAGATCTGAAAATGAACTGAGACCTTCCAATGCTCTTTGGCAGCCATTTTTGGTCCATCTGTAGCTGGGCTCTGTAAAATGGTCTTAGAACTTCATTTGCATCCACCACCATCACTGGCCCCATGACCTACGTAACCACTACCAGGCTCTGCCCAGCACATGCTGAGCACTCTGTGACCAAGTCATTCACTCCTTTCACCTTTTACCTCTTTCTGCCTGGATCTCCTTCAATGTTGTCTGAGTCATTTCTGTCATCTTTCCCTGGAATGCCTACTTCCCTTTGCCTGGATTAGTGTTTGGATAGGCAACATCGGAATCACTTGGCAACTTGTTAGAAATGTAAATTCTAGCCCCAAACCTATTGGATGAGAAACCATGGGGGTGGCCCAGTCATCTGTGCTTCAATAGGCCTGCCAGGTGACGTTTACGCATGCCAAACTTTGAGAATCACTAGCCCAAATCTTTCCAGGACCAGCCCCTGAAAGCGACAGCTGAGCTAGAGAGGGACGTGTTTTTTACAAACCCAAGTAGGGGCTAAAGTCACCGATGGGTCTTGCCCAAGCTCTGGACCTACATGGGTGAAAAGTAGCGACAGCTCCAAGCTAAAGAACTTAATGAAGCTCTGAGGGGCCTTTGTGGGACCATTTTCTGCTGATCTTGAACCCATTTCTTCTGTGGACTACACCAGATCTTCAAGGAGGAGGCCTGGAAGATGGTACAGAAGGGAAACTGTCCAGTCCTTCTTCTCTTAGCCCTTTGTATTCATACCTCCTCTATTCACCAAACATTTACTGAGCACCCACAACATGCCTGGGTCTGTGATAGGCTCAGAGAATATTGATTAGAGTCTTCCTGGAGATGGGGATCAATCAGGTAGATAAACGATTACAGGTAACACTGAGAAGTAGCCTGGCAGAGGTGTGTATTAGTCAGCTAGGGCTGCTGTAACAAAATATCACAAACCGGATGGCTTAAACAACAGAAATTTATTTTCTCGCAGTTCAGAAGTCTGAGATCAAGATGTCAGCAGGGTCAGTTTTTCCTGACGCCTCTCCCTTTGGCTTGCAGATGACTGCTTACCTGTTGTCTCCTTCACATGGACTTTTGTCTTTGCATGTGCATCCCTAGTATTTATTTTTGTGTTCTAATCTCCTTTTATTATAAGGACACAGGTCAGATTGTGTTAGGGCCAACTCATAGGACCTCATTTAACCTTAGTTACCTCTTAAAGGCCCTGTCTCCAAATTCTGCGGTACTGGGGGTTATGGCTTCAATAAATGGGTTTCTATGAGGAAGTGCCTTTGACAGGTTGTGACCAGAATTCTCCTCAGTGGACTAGGGCGCAACTGCATGAGGTGGTCAAAGGGGCTTTCCCTCTCTGACTTAATCAAGGTGATGATTAAGCTTAGTCCTAAAATATGTTTTTAAGTGAATAGGGAGTGGGAAGTAAATTCTGGGCAGAACAAAGCTAAGAAAGGGATCCCTGCAAAGACAGGGATCCTATTGAGCTTGGAGACAGGAGGTACTTTAATGTGGCCAGAGTGAGTGGTCTGTGATGTTGTGTCTTGCTGCCCAGATCAGAGAAGGCCAGAGGCCCAGTCTAGATCCCCCATTAACTTCAACTAATGCATCAGTTGGGTTCTTTGGTCAAGAGTTTATGTCAAAATGGAACTTATTGGAAGATTATTAGGGAGCTGAGAGAATTGTTGGGAAGGCAGGAGAGCTAAGCACAGAAATGGTGCTTTAGGGGACCAAGCATCAGAAACTGCTTAACTGCCATGGCAGGGCGAGCCTGTAGGAACAAACAAGATCTGACGGCTTTCTCTGCCCTTGAGATGCTCCACTCAAGGTTCAATATCCTATTCAAAAGAATGACAACACCAAGTGCTGGTGAAGAGGTAGGCAACTAGAAACCTCTTACAATGCTGATGAGGAGGTAAACTGGTGTCCAAACCTTGGAAAGCTGTTACACAGCATCTACTAAAGGTAAACACACTTATGTATCCCATGATGCAGCAATTCCATACTTAAATATAAGAACTTTTGGTGACACTTGAAGGAATTAGATTGTGTCAAGTGATTGCACTATTTCATTGTTTTTCCTTTAGCCTTGTAATAGAAGATAAAGCTGGCTCTCCGTTCTGGACCTCTGATAACTCCCTGCTGGCCCCCAGACTCCAGACAACCACCTGCTGACTAGTTGACTCTCTGTCTCGGACCCAAATAACTCCCCGATGTCTCTTGGTCCTGGGCCCCGGATAATTTTCACCCTCTGCTTCTGTATCCTTGGCTTCCACATTCCTGCTGTACCACATGGCCTCACCTCTTCCTGCCTTGCTACAAGAGTATTTAATCACCTATCTG
>PVKM010034493.1:0-15436 GCA_004027735.1 Carollia perspicillata
GAGCACCAGGTGCAAAGAGATCCTTAAAAGATTCAGAGAGAAAGGGGATAAACGGATCACCAATGAGGGAATACAAACCCAACTGTGACACTAAATTCCAGAAGACACTGAAATAATTTCTTCAAGAGTCTGAGAATTCTGGATTTAAATATAGAATTCTATACCAGGCTAAATTAATGTGAAGGAAAAAGAAAGTTATTTCCAGACAAAGACCTCAAACATTTACTACCTTCATGAAATATTTCTGAGGAAGTTAGTAGAGGATAAATGCCTATAAAATGAAGAGATAAACAAGACAGAGAAAGACAGGGGATTCATAAAGGAATTTTTAATCCCTGAACTACCTCTTGCAATGAGTTCATGTTGGAGCAGAGAGTGAACGGCTGGGGAAGGGATAACTCAGGGGAAAAAAGGAGATTGTGGTATCAGTTTGTAGAGGCGTTAATATTGTCCTCGCCCACCGTTTGGCTCTGTAGTGAGCAATATGTACACACTAATATAATCCTGTTTGTTACTTTTTGACTCTTAGAACCAAATCAAAGTCAAGACAGACAATTACGTTTATGGAATAAAAAGAAAAATAAACTTAACAGTCTATAGCAATATTCCTCATAATGGCAAAAACAAAGGGGAAACAACCAAACTGTGTATCAGCTGAGATGGAGAAACAAAATCGGTTATTTTCATACTCTGGGATATGATTTGACAATAAACGGGGAAGACACACTGATATACACTGGAACATGGATGAACCTCAAAAACATCATGCTAAGGGAAAAAGGCTAGTTCCAAAAGACTACATATTGTGTGGGTTCACTTACATGATGTGTCTAGAATAGATAAATCTATGCAGGCAGGAAGCAGATTAGTGGGTTTGTAAGGCTGGGGGAGCTATGGGGAAATGGGGAGTGACTGATAATAGGTGTGGGCTTCTTTTGGGCTAATAAAAATGTTCTAAAGTTATAATAATGGTTGCACAACTCCAAATTTACCAAAAACTTCTGGATTGTACACTTTAAATGGGTGAACTTCATTGTATGTAAATTATACTTCAATCAATTGTTACGTTTTTGTTGTTTTGGAAAGCTAACAAAAGTTGGGAGGGCGAGAGAGGGACAGAGAGGTGAAGAGTTGAAGTGATAATACCCTTATCTTACTTATCGGAGAGTTAAGAGATAATGTTGATAAAATAAAAAAATGGAGGTTTAAAGGAACAACTTTATCCCTGGCTGGTGTAGCTCAGCGGATTGAGTGCGGGCTGCGGACCAAAGGGTCGCCGGTTTGATTCCCAGTCAGGGCACATGCCTGGGTTGCAGGCCAGGTCCCCAGTAGGGGCCATGTGAGAGGCAACCACACATTGATGTTTCTCTTCCTCTCTTTCTCCCTCCCTTTCCCTCTCTCTAAAAATAAGTAAATAAAATCTTTTTTTAAAATGAAAGGAACAATTTAAAGTATGGAAAAATTAGAAAATGATAGATCCTTCGCATCCATCCTATGCATGTGCCCTGAATGGTGACCTTTCACTTTGCAGGGATGATGCACAAGCAACTGAGCCACACAGGTGAGGGATATAGTGCTTTAATTAAAGCAAAAGGGTATGATTATAACAATAGTATATAAAGGAATAATATTTACATGGCTCCAAAAATATATTATCTTGTATGAAAACACATATTTCAATCTCCAACTAGACAATTACTGGCCAAATTAAAATTTCTGTCATGAGACCAATTTTAAAATACTGCGTTCTTTCATAAAGCCTTTAACACTGCCACCTCGTGGCAGTAAAAGGAAATTTTATTTATGTGGAAATTACATTTCTTTATATAATTCATGTGGTTCAAAATTAAAATTTTTTAAAATATCATGTGATAAAAAGCATCTCTCCAACCCTGTACTTCAGAAACCCAGTTCCTCTCCATAAAGAATCCAGTGTTAACAGTTTCTTGTATTTATTCTTCAAAAAAATACCAGGTCTGGTAGAAGTAAGGCCTGCTTGAGTGTGGTTGGTAGGATAATAATATGGGTGTAGTAATTTATAGTTTTAATTTGAACATTTCACCTGAAATGCCATATGGTGTGCTTGAGTGTGATATTGTTATGTTACACAATTACATGTTTATGAATCTGTAATAAAAGATTTTGTTATAAAAAAGGGACGTTATTTGTTCCAGACCCTGTATTTTTAAGCATAACTAAAGCAAATGTGTATATGTATGTATATTTTAACACAAATAATAGAATACTATATAGAGTTATATATTTTGCTTTTTCAATATCTTCATATTTTGGAGATTTTTCTATATCAATACATGAGTCTTCCTTAATATTACTAGTAGGTACAAAATATTCCACTATGTGAATGTTGATTTATTAATTAACTAGCCCCTTATTTATAGTTAATTCTAGTCTTTTGATTTTTCAAATGATGCTGCAATGAATAAAGTTTCTTAAAAAATATTTTTTTATTTATTTTTAGAGAGAGCGGAAGGGAAGGAGAAAGAGCGGGAAAGAAACATCAATGTGTGGTTGCCTCTCATGTGTCCCCTACTGAGGACTTGGCCTGCAACCCAGGCATGTGCCCTGACTGGGAATCGAACCGGCGACCCTTTGCTTCACAGGCCCGTGCTCAATCCACTGAGCTACACCAGCCAGGGCTGAATACAGTTTTATGTATGCCATTTCTCACATTTTGGGAAGGATACTTGTATTGATTTATTTGAGAGATTTTATCAATTCCTCTCCACTGAGTTTGTACTCCAAAGAGCAAGAGACATGAGCATACTGTTTCCCTACACAAATGATGTGTTATCCAGGCTCTTCTGATCTTTAACAATGTAGAACACAAATGGTTTCTTGCTATTTAAATTTTAATTTAATTTATTATGGGGGAGGATGAGCATATGTTCATGTTTAGGAGCCTGTCTTAGTTTGTTGCAACGAAGTACCACAGAGTGGGTGGCTGAAACAACAGAACTCGATGGCCCCAGTCGTGGAGGCTGAAAGTCTGATCAAGCTGTCAGCAGGGTCAGTTCCCTTCCAGGGCCACGGGGATCTGTTCCGTGCCTCTGCCCTAGCCTCTGGTGGGTGGCTGGCAATCCTTGGCATTCCTTGGCTTGGAGGAGATGATCGCCATCTTCATTTTCACATGGCGTTTCCCTGTGTCCACATTTTCTCTTTTTATAAGGACACTAGTTGCAGTGGGGTAGAAGCCATCCTAACGACCTTATTTTGATTTGATTGCTTACCTCTTTAAACATCTGTCTTCAAGTTAGGTCACATTCTGAAGTGCTGAGAGTCAGGACTTCAAAGTGGGACTTTTCAGGAGGACAAAATTTGGTTCACAACAGAGCCATTTACGTTTTCTTAACCTGTCCGTGTATTTTATCCGTTTTCCCATGGAACCCTTAAAACTCGATTTGTAGGACCTTTCCATTTGTTAGGAAAGTTGTTCCTCTCTCTAGGATCATTAGAAAGAATTTTCTTTTGTTTTTCTTTTAAAGTTTTCTGTCTTATATTTTCCTGCACAAATAATTTTTCCTTTTTAACTAAGTAAATTCACTGATTTCTTGTTTATGGTGTTCCTGAGTTTTTGTATTGTACCCCAAATTTCTTCCTCACTTTGCAGTTATGGTTCTCCCATGGTTCTACACTAGTACTTTTATAGTATTAGTGGGGATTTGTCTTTTTTTGCTTTTATTCATTTGGATTTTTCCTGTTAGGAGGTGTAAAGTAGGAAGCCAACCTTCTTTCTGGATGACTACTCAGTTTTCCATTACTATTTATTGAATAATTCATCTTTCCCTAGTTATTTGAGATACTGCTTTTAAAATATACTATGTTTCTAATTTGTTTATTTCTGGATTTTTCAAAAAATTTAACTCCAGTGAACTGGTATTGAGCCACTCTCCACTGTTTCAATTAGAATTTATGTTTTCAAATACGGCAGGATTGGTGCTCTTTTTCAGAATCTTCATCTTGCCTCTTGTTTATATTTTTTCTTTTAAAGGGTCAACTTGGGTCGAAACTTCACGGAGGCTTCCCTCTTGCATCTCGGCCACCAACACACCATCCAGACTGAGGAAGACCCAGAAACTTCGGGGCCATGTGACTCACTACCACGGCTTGGTGGGCGAGCACAGGAAGCGCCTGGGAGGCCAAGGTAACGTTGGTGGCTTGTGTCATCACGGGATCGACGTCGGCGAATATCACCCAGGTCACTTTGGGAAAGTGGGTGTGAGGCATGACCACTTACAGAGGAGCCAGAGCTTCTGCCCCACTGTCAACCTGGATAAACGTGGGCCTCCGTCAGTGAGCAGACACGGGGAAACGCTGCCAAAAACAAGAGCGGCGCCGCTCCCATCACTGATGCGGTGCGATCGGCTACTACGAAGATCTGGGGAAGGGAACGCTCCCAAAGCATCCTGTCGTTGTGAAGGCCACGTTTCCAGCAGAAGAGCTGAGAAGATTAAAGATTGTTGGTGGGGCCTGTGGGCTGGTAGCTTGAAGCCACACGGAGGGGAGTTCATTAAATACAAGTGCCTTTGTCTTCTGGTCTGAGTGTAGGTTCTTTGGCACCTCTACCTGTGTGCCCGAAACCTGCCTAACAGGTTCTAGGAGTTAAAGGTGTGAGGACCTGGGCTCCTCTACCAGCTCCCCTGAGAAAGGAAGTGTGCAAGATACTACAAACACTTACGGGCCTTGGTTGGTTACCTGACTTTTATAAGTTTTCATTTATAAAGTGAAAATGATAGCAAAATAAATAAATAAACAAATCAAAGGTCAACTTGGGAGAACTGACATTTAGGATATCTCATTTAAGAAATGCAAATGATTTTTAATTTGAATCCCCATGTATTCAACAGTAGCATGTTTTTTTTTTTTTTTTTAAACTGAGGAGTATCTTACATACAGTAAGTTTCACTCCTTTTGGTGGACAGTTCTAGGAATTTTGACATATGAACACAGTCCTATGTAACCACCACCACACTTTTCTTTGGAGCATTTCTCCATCACTCTTGTGCACCTATATAGTCAGTTTCTCCCCTCCCTAGTTCTGGACAACCACCGATCAATGTTTTATCCTTATATATTTTTTAAAAATTAGGATAATTTTTAAAGACATTTAAAGTTATATATTTGCAGCCCTAATGGTTCTAAATTGTACATTTCAGGTTTAAGCAACACATTAAAATACTGAGGACAGCCCTAGCTGGTGTGGCTCTGTGGACTGAATGCAGGCCTACAAACCAAATGGTTGCCAGTTTGGTTCCCAGTCAGGGCACATGCCTGGGTTGCAGGCCAGGTCCCCAGTGTGGGGCCCGGGAGAGGCAACCACACAGTGATGTTTCTCTCCTTCTCTTTCTCCTTCCCTTCTCCTCTGTCTGGAGATAAAATCTTTAAAACTAAAATAAAATACTGAGGACAGATGCATCCACAGATTTTGATTGCATTTCTTTGCCCATTCTTCTCTTTTTTCTCTTTTTCAAACAACCTCTTTCCAATATACTTCAAGGTAGAATTTATCCTCCTCATATTTCGTCCACTGCTTTTTATGTATTTTCTGAGAGAGGGGAAGGGAGGGAGCAAGAGAGGGAAAGAAACATCAATGTGTGAGAGAAGCTTCAGTGAACATCTGTTGGTTGCCCCTCACACGCCCCCAACTAGGGACCTAGCCCACAACCCAAGCAAATGCCCTGCCAGGGAATTGAACCTGCAACATTTTGGTTTGCAGGTTGGCACTCAATCCGCTGAGCCACCCCATGGCTCTTTAGGCAAGAGCAACTAACTGTCTCATAGACCGGTCCAGTGCTCTCTTAATGCAGACATCCTGTTGTTATACAGGTTTTCAGGAAGCCTTCTTACAGCTTCTTTTGAATTGTCATCCACATGTATTGTATGGTCCCCTGTTAACCCCAGGTGACTGAATCCTGCAGCATGTAATGCTATTTCTGAATGCCCTCCCACCACTAGTCTGATGCTGCCACAACAGGCCTGCTCATCACTTTGACCTGAGACTCTGTCCTCATAGTTTCATCTATTCTTGACTGTCATATAATAGGAATCAGATGGTACAAAGCATTTAATTCCAGCTTTCACTAGGCAAAGTGCATTTGAAGTGCATACATGTTGTCGTGTGCATTAGCTTCTTTTTTTTGAAGATTTTATTTATTTTTAGACAGAGGGGATGGGAAGGAGAGAGGGAGAGAAACATCAATGTGCCGTAGTCTCTCACACACCCCCTACTGGGGACCTGGTCCACAACCCAGGCACGTGCCCAGGTATGGACGTATGGATGTACCAGTTTATGCCCTTCACCAGTTGAAGGAACTTTGGTTTTTTTCCAGTGTTGGGGGATTATGACTAATGCAGCTAAAAACATTCACATACAGGGTTTCTGTGATTGAAGCTTTCATTTCACTTAAGTAAATACCTATGAGATTCCTGGTTATGGGGCAAAGTCTATGTTCAACTTTATAACTGCCAAACTGTTTTCCAAAATGACTGGACCATTTCGCCTCTTTTCCAGGAATGTATGCGAGTTTCAGCAGCTTTGCATCCTTGTCAGCATTTGGTACATTTCATTCACGGTTAGTGATGAACATCTTTGCATGTTTATTTGCTACCCAGTTATCATCTTTCACGGTGTCTGTGCAAATTTTTATTCATTTTAAACTGGATTGTTTTATTGAGTTTTTAGAATTTATTTATAGGAGTGGGCAAAAATAGGTTTACAGTTGTACATAAAGCAAGAGTTTGTGATTGTATTATTATTGTAGTATTTCCCGTATGAACTACTGTAAATCTACTTTGCCAACTCCTGTATTTTAAGATGACACTGATTTCCTGCAGTAGCATTCAAAGTTTTCTGCACTTTAATTGGACACCTTTCTTTCAAAGTTTATTGTGTGGGTGAATTTCTACTGTAAATATACTTTCATCATATCTACTATATGATACTCACATGCATATACATATTGCTGTGGAAGTGGCCTGCCGTACAAAGCAACAGGTCAGCAGGGGCTGGTCCCTGAGGGTCACTGGGCTCTAGTGGACGACTGGCACCCAGAAGTGTCTTCCCCAATAGTCATCTTGTGGCATGTACTCCAGTGCTCTCTGGTAATAAAAAGCCTACCACTGTGCCAGCTGGTAATGAAAAAATATGTACGCAGTCCAGCTGCAGTGTCACAAAGTAGGGCAGTGAGGGGTGGATTTGGAGCTGAAAGACGATTATAGTGGATATACCTCTAAATACTTTTTAGGCCATTCCCTCTTCTCTGTTTCTACTATGCACTGTCCTATTCTGGACTTCCTTTTCTTTTTTATTAAGTTTATTTTTTAAAAAAGATTTATTTACTTAATTATTTTTTAGGGAGAGGGAGAAGGGAGCGAGAAAGAGAGGGAAAGAAACGTCAATGTGTGAGAGAGACATCCATCAGTCGCCTCTCGCTTGCCTCTTGCATGCCTCCTGCACGCCCCCTACTGGGGACTGGCCAGCAACCCAGGCATGTGCCCTGACTGGGAATCGAGCCTGCGACCTTTTGGTTCACAGGCCAGCACTCAGTCCACTGAGCCACACCAGCCAGGGCACGACTTTCTTTTCTGAAGCCCAATTGCTCTAGAAGCTTTCTAATTAGTCTTCCTGCCTCTATTCTTGTCTCCCTGAAATCCATATTCAACAAGGTCGACAGAGTGATTTATTTAAAAGTTTAAATTTGACAATGGCACTTTCATACATACGTAAAATCCCTGAGTCTCTCCTAAATGTTATGTATTACTTGTTTTGGTCCCATTTCTCTGCTCCCTAGTTAGATTAAAATGACACCTCCCTGACACTGTTCATAAAGAACAGCACTTGTCCCAACTTTGGCTACTCCTGAGTCAGTCAGGAGATCCTACTTTCCCCAAGAAGCCTTCCCTGAAAACTCCTCTCCCCAGCGTCTGCATTAAGTACCCATTCTGTTCGCTCCCGTAAGTCCATTTACTCTTCCATCTCCAGAATACTTGTACTCTCCGCTCCAGGCGATGTGCCATATGGTTCCTGCTATAGTTCAGTGACATATGAATCTTGTAAACTTCAATGTGCTTGAAAGCAGAGATTTTTCAACCAGCGTACCGCTAGAACTTTTAAATCATGCAATACCGACTTAGTCAGGGGCACTGACCTCTTGTCCCTGAGCTTGTGAAATAAAAAACTGACAATAGCCAACACAGTTGTCCCATGTGAATGAATCTTTTATTCATTTTATTTTTCTATAGGTTTACACTTTTCTATAGGTCAGACTGGCAAAAAATATATTTTATGGGGGTGCCACAGAACTTCAGTTTATGTGTGCCATGAGATGAAGAAAGTTGAAAATTGCTGCTCTCAAGGAGTGGAATTCTATTAGAGTTTTTAATAAAGGAATTTGACTTAACTTGGGCACTAAGCGGAGGCTTCCCTTATAAAGTTATGTTTAAGCCTAGACTGGTGTGGCTCAATGGACTGAGCGCTGGCCCGGCCTGTGAACCCCGGAGTCACTGCTTAGGTTCCCACGTGCCGGGGCTGTGGGCCAGGTCCCCCGTTGGCCGAGTGTGAGGGGCAACTGACTGACTGATGCCATCTCTCACAAATTAATGTTTCCCTCCCTCCCTTTCTCCCCACCTCCCCCCTAAAAATAAATAAAATCCTTTTTAAAAAAGTTATGCCTGAACTGAGGAATGAATAAAAGAGAGAAGGGCAGATTGTAGCACAGAAAACGAAGTCAAAGTCCCCTTGGGAGGAGTTGAAAAGCCAGCGCAGTCGAACCACAGAGAAGGGTGGTGTGTATGAAAAATAGCCAGAGAAGTTGTCTCTGGCCAAAAAAAAAAAAAGGTCATGGCCATGTTAATGACCTTTTGGCTTAAATCAAGAACATTTGAACATGTACCAGATACTTGCTATTAAAGAATTTTTTAGAGATATAGAACTGTGATTATACTAAAGAAAATAAAGTCAGTATTATCAGAGCAACATAGTCAAATGTCTAGGATCTGCTTCTAAATCATCCCAGGGAAGTAGGAATGGTGGGTGGGCCAGAGAGAAGACAAGACTGACCATGAGTTGATGGTGGTTGAAAATCAGTTGATTAGTACATAAAAATTCAGTACTTTATTCAAATTTTTCATATGCTTGAAATTTCCAATAACTTACAAAAAGGATGCTGGTTTTTATTCTAAGAGCAGTGTGAAGATATGAAGTACTCTAAGTAACACTGGCACACTCAGATTTAATGTTTAAAAACTCATTCTGGCTTCAGTGCAGAGGTCAGATTGGAAGGGGGACAGTGGCTGAGGGAGACCAGTTTTGTGTACTTTTAGATTTATCCTCACCCAAGGGCACGCCAATTCATTTTAGAGAGAGGGGAAGGGAGGGAGGGAGAGGGAGAGAAACATCCGTATGAGAGTTGCCTCTTGCATGCGCCTCTACATCACAGATTGCAAACACAAGGCCCTCGGTCTGAACCCAGCCCTCCACCTTGTTTTATCTGGCCCTGGCACCTTGTTTCTACCTGGTGGCAGCACTGAGCTCCTTGCCCCTAGTTAAGGAGTAGTTACATTTATACAGTCCTAAAATTACATTAGGCCCTTTGAAGGCCACCGCAAGGCTGATGTGGTCCCTGGTAAAAATGAGTCTGACATCCCTGCTCTACATGAACCCACAACCTAGGCATGTGCCCTGAGCAGGAATTGAACTCATGACCTTTTCATTTACAGGATGACCCTCGAACTGAGCCACACCGGCCAGGGCCACTTCTGTTCAGTTTTGTCATGGTTCAAGAAAAGAGATGATGTGACTCAGGAAAAGAAATGGGAGTGAAAGGATACGAGAACCATTCTGGAGAACTTGAGGAGGGGAGCTGACACTCATGGAGACGGGAACAACGGGATAGGACATGTTTGGGGACAGGAAAGGAAGATCAGTCTTGGCCAAGTTGAGTTATGGTGGCCTTTCACACACCCAGGAGGAAATTTCAAGGAGGCAGTCTGAAGACTTTAGAGAAAGCTGATACTGAACTCAGGATCAATGTCATGTCACAGGTGATCACAGAAGTGTGATCATTGTGACCTCTGCATAGATTAAAAGAGAGTTTAGTGTGAGAAGAGAACCTCAGGTTGAGAATTAAACCCTTTAAACATTTAACGATCTGGGAGAACATGTGCTAGCAGAGAGACACAATGTTGGGTAGGAATGGTCAGAAAAGTGGAAAAAAAACAATGTGATGTTATCTAAGGGAGTGGTCAAGCATCTAATGTTTCTGATATCAGTATAAATACAAAAATCACTCATTTAGTGAGATAGGCATTGGTGATTTTACAAGGTTTTATGGTATAATGGGGGCAATGGGACTGTAATGGGTTAAGAAGTATGAGACTTGAGTCTGGAGAAAGCATACTTCTTAGAACTTTGGCTCTGATGGTAAGGGGAGGATGGGAGGCAGGGCTGTGCTTCAGTGTTTAGATGGGAAATATTTGAGCATGTTTAAATGTCAGTGGGATCACACTGAAGGGGAACAGCTGAATACAAAGGAGAAGAGAGAAGAGATTGGATTCAAGACAATGGGGCTATTTAGTTATGAGCAGATTCCTCCTCTATCTGAGCAGCAAGGAATGGACAAGTAACGTACAGTGGATGTCTAAACTGTGAGCTGGTTTCTCTTCGTCACCTCCTCCCACTGAGAATATAATCTACTAAGAATGAGGGGGCAGTTGGGAGTTGGGGGCTTGAAAAAATTGAAGTCTGAATAACGGAGCCTGAAGGTGGAGATAATTGAGGCAAAGGCTAAATTTTTGTGTGCTTCATCGAATGCTCTGATGTAGTTCCAAAACAATGGGGTCTACCAAAGGCACCACCTACATCTGTGTTTGTACTTAACTACTTTTAACTTTCCATTTATGACTCTCTCTCTCCCACTAAACTGGACAGAGGGTAAGTGCTACATTTTAACCAGCTTTCTATGCATGGTTCCAGATTTAATGCCTTGAGTAATGCTGAGTTCTATGTCAAATGTAAAATGAATCAAGTTCCTGCCTTTATTTGCAGCAAAAGTAGAAGAGAATTTCCTTAGCTGCTACACTTATTTAGCCAGCATTAGTCTAAGTGCTTTACATAAATTATTTAACCCATAAAATAACCCACTGAAGATCACTTCCCAAATGAAGAAACAGAAGCACAGAGATAAAGCTTTCTAAGGTCCCACAGGAGTTAAGTGACAGAGCTAGGATTTGAATGAAGCCTGATAATCTATCAGTGTCCACTGTATGAACTTGTATCCAGTGCCTCTGTAACAGCAGCAAAAGAATAGGTGAACACCGTGGTGATTATCAGAGCTGTCTAAAGTGGGACTAGATAAAACTTAAGAGTTCCTGTGCTTGCTCTTAATTTTTCTAGCACTAAAATTTTGTGTAATTGGCTCTGGCTAGTGTGGCTCAGTGGACTGAACGCCAGCCAGGGCACATGCCTGGGATGCGGGCCAGCTCCCCAGCAGGGGGCGCGCAAGAGGCAACCACATATTGATGTTTCCCTCTTTCTCCCACCCTCTCTCTAAAAACAGAACCTTGAAAAAAAATTTCTTTGGTATAATTGCCATTTAGGCAGAAAAAAGCTCATGTAATTATGTAAATTAATAAACATTGACTGAAACATCAATAACCAAAAGAAGCATTCTAATAATTTTATATTATAGATAGACTAAAACAGCAATCGCCTTCGAGGTTTGGAAACTTTGTAAAAACATCTACTATTATATGATGCACTTATTTCAACGAATGATATATTTCAAAAATCAACATCAATAGTATTAAGTTACATCTGCCTAATAGTATATAAAACTGGTATTTGAAAAACACATCAGAACTCACTTCAATATCTTATGGGCATCAGAATATCAAAAGTTAAAAAAAAAAGGAAATAAATGAGCCCTCATCTGGCAAAGGATGAAGTGTCTTCCCTTCCTATAGAAAACATTCTAAACAATGGGGCAAATTAAAAACTCCTAAATTGAAGAAAGACTTTTTAGAAGTTCATCTCAGAAACTGCATCATTATTGCAAACCTTTACTAAGTACCCACAGAACTCAGGGTACATTCTTGGGGGTTTACTAAGCGCTTTGTTTATATGCTGACCTTGCCCTTAAGGAGCTTACAATCTCATGAAAAGATGAAGAAATGCAGATGTGATAGAGTAATGACTGAACAGACTCCACAGATCAGAAAGTTACCATAAATGTAAAACACATACTGCAAAAATCAGGGTTAATGTGGATGGCAAGGGTAGTATACCATACTGGATATATCCAGCTCCCTGAAGGAGACACATACCTGAAATATTCAAAGGACAGAGTGCAGCCAAGAAATTCTACCTGCTGCCTCTATCTTTCCTTACTCTGCCACTGAAGAAAATTGCAGAACGAGGAATATGACGACAGAGATGGACAGAGAAAGAAACTTTCAGTACTCTTTAGCGCTTCTGATCACCAGACTGGAACAAAGCCCAGGAACCTTAACAGCTGTCCTATAAACACCCTAAACAGGTTCAAAGAAAAAGGTGAAAATATTTCTCTGCACTAACTGCATACTTACACAGGTGGGGCACCTTAAAGACTGCACTGGGAGCTACCAGATTTAAGGCAGAAAGTATAACTTCATGGAGCAACTATACTGTCAAGAACATAGGGTATGGTTGGAAGTTACAAACACCCATTATAGGCAATAGGAAATAGAAGTTTAATGTTCATGAGTTGAACAGGGGGGCAACCCCTCAGAAATGAGAATATGGTAGGAGAGAGTAAGGTTATGGTGCTTCCTGCCCAGCCCAATTAGCCAAAATATGGAAGAGTTTTTTTTCTCTTTTAAAAGAGAAATAATCTCCTAAACCAAATCCAAGAGTTGGACACTAGCACTGACAGTACCTAAAAAGAGTAAAAATGATGGGGGAAAAGTGGCTTACAAGGCTCGAAAATCAGAGGAAGGGAGGACCAGAATACTGAATGAATTAATCTGGATGACAGGTAACTGGAGGTTGACAGCACCACAAAAAAGCATGTAGATTTAAGCAGCTTATTAAGACATTTTAAACAGCTATATGAAGAATAAGAACAGATGAAGAAATTTTGAGTAAAGTTAGGGAGTAACAAGCAATACATCAGCTATACAAATCAGAGGTAAGATACGGTAGGTCAGAAAAGACAGGTAGTGCAGTATTTCCTTTTCTTCACACTCACCTGTCAACTCTATAAGTAGTAGAACCAAATTTTTCACCCAAAGGGCCTGAATTTAAAAGAATATTAAAAAATTAATGGAACTGCTAGGTTAAGTCTTAGGGAAAAAATTTTAATCTATCTCCTCTGTACATTGACATACTAATTAATATGCAATGTGACACTATAGTCCAGTGACTTCTGATCACACCAGAATCCACTTTACAAATTTCCATCTTCCTTTAATTAGGAATTCAGATTACAATATCAATGTGCACCTTGATTTTACTTAAAGCCATGTATCATAACCTTATTACTATATTTTATTGTATTTTTAAAAAGCATATACTTCATTGATATGCTGATTAAAAAGCTTACTTTCTCCTTTAAATGTTCAACATATCAAATTGTCAGGCATAGATTTGCTAGTAGTGTTTGGAAATACTGGAACAAATGTCTGGGCAAACCTTTCCCTCCTAGTCATATTAAATTACTGGGTCACAGTTAATGAATTTTGCCAATGAGTAAAGATGGTACAGAAACACACCAGATACAGACCTCCAAAATAGTCAATAATGGGTTCTAATTAAATTTTTATACTTATGAGCTAAATAATCCACTAAAACTGAGAAATCAACAATTCGTAACTGCTTTTGATTCAAGCTAAGTTGGCCTGCTTATTTAAAGCTCACCTTCTTACTATCTATGATGGAAGATTTCAATTTTGAAAACTCCAAAGGAAATAAAATACAGGCATACCTCGTTTTATTGCGCTTAGCTTTATTGCACATTGCAGATGCTGCATTTGTTACAAATTAAAGGTAACGGTAAGACCCTCCACCAGCAAAAAGATTATGACTCACTGTAGGCTTAGAGAATGGTTAGCATTTCCTAGCAATAAAATATTTTTAAATTAAGATATATACATTTTTTTAGACAACGCTATTATACACTTAACAGACTACAGTATAGTGTAAAACATATATGCACCAGGAAACCAAAAAAAACTAGTGATTTGTTTTATTGCGGAGGTCTGGAGCCAAACCCTGCAATATCTCCGAGGTATGCCTGTAACAACAAAACTTTAAAGACACATTTCTGCAACAATCAGTGTAAGCCATTCCACAAAATACAGATAGGAAAAGCTGTGTAAACTTTTTTGCATTGGTTCACAAATTTGAGCAATTTTTGAACAGTTATTGGAAGCACAGCTTCCAATGGTATGGGAGGGGAGGATCTGGGTCTTACCTGACCCTCAGTATGTGTGACCTTGATAGTTAATTCACCTCTTGACAATCTATCATCTGAAAGGGTTAGTTAGTAAAGACCATTCACTCATGCTCTGAGATGCATGTACACCTACAGACCCCCTAAAATTGTATATGCATTTTGGGAGGTGGGGGCTCTTCTAATTGCCATTAGATTCTCACAGGTGACCTTGATCTAAAAATAAACTTGTAATTACCTGATCCCTTAGTAAATTGCTCCAGATCTAAATGTTACTTCTTTGTGGTAGGTAGAACTCTTAAAGATGACTCACTTCCAAGATTCCCTCATGTACCTCATCTTTTTAATCCCCTTCCCTCAAGTGAGGGAAGAATCTGTGAATATAACAGATATTGCCCTGTGATTAGGTTACAGCACAGGGTAAAGGGGAAGGGGTTTTGTAGGTGCAATTCAGGTACTAGTCAGTTTGACTTTGAGTTAATCGAAAGGGAGGTCATCTCTAGTGAGCCTGACTTAATCAGTTGAGTCTTTGAGAAGGCTTCAGACCTTCCCTAAAATCAGATCTTCTGCTGACCTTGAAGGAAGCTGCCATGAGTTCTAAAGCTACAAGGAAATGAATTCTGCCATAGCAGGATGGAAGAGGACACGAGCTTCACATGAGGTTCTGGCTCTGGTTGAAACCCTGACTGCGGCCTTGAGATCCTGAGCACAGGAACTAGCAAAGCTGTACCTGGATCCACAGAAACTGAAATAATAAATACATGTTGTCTTAAACTGTAATTTGTTAGCAACAGATACTACATCACTCTTTAAAGCCAAAGCTTAGCTTAATTTCTCTTTTCTTGAGGGAACTGAGGCAATGGAGAATTCAAATAGGGTGTTCTGGAAATTGTATTAATGTTACAATACCCAGTCACTTTACAAAGAAACAGGGCAAGCCTAAACTACACGAGAAAAATTCTTCCAGATGTATTTTTAGTAGTCAACAGCTT
>PVKM010034494.1:0-15021 GCA_004027735.1 Carollia perspicillata
GTGTTTTCATAATGTTGACAGGTGTGCTCTGATTACTCACCAGGCCCTGAGCTTCACATAAAAAAAGACCTCCCTTTCCTGTGGTTAGGAATCTTGGCCATGAAAATTTCCATCCTGCTTGCAAAGTAAGATGCTAATTAGCAGAGCTCACTTATTAAACTTTCAGGAATCCAAGGCAGTGGGATGCGTGGGAAGGATGTGAATAGGGATAGAAAGTTCAATGGTGCGAGGTGGTTGGGCAGTGCAGCCAATAAAAGCAACTGGTCAAGACACAGCATGGCAGCATGGGGAAGAATGGGCTCTGGCTGAAGGGTTACGAGTTTGAATCTTCTTTTGTAGGACACCAGTTTTGTAAGTTTGTACAAGTTACTTGGCCTATGACCCATTTTTTAAAAAAAGACTTATTTGTTTATTTTTAGAGAGGGGGAAGGGAGGGAGAAAGAAAGGGAGAGAAGAGTGTCAATGTGTGGTTGCCTCTCATGCGCACCCAGCTGGAGACCTGGCCTGCAACACCGGCATGTGCCCTGGCTGGGAATTGAACCAGCAACCCTTTGATTCCCAGGCTGGCGCTCAGTCCACTGAGCCACACCAGCCAGGGCTCTATGACCCATTTTTTAAATGCTAACTCTGAATGAAGCTATATGTGTGTATACATATACAGACACACATACACATATGTATACAGGTATGTGGGTGTGTGGAGTTTCACATGTACATATATATACATACATATATACAAGTGTAGGCAAAAGTAGGTTGTGAGTACAGAAAATACAGAGTTCATTCTTGTATTTTACTTAATTAATTATTGTATTATTTGTAATATAACTGTAAACCTATTTTTGCCCATCCTTGTGTGTTTGGTTTTTTTTTTGTGTATATATATATATGTATACACACACACACATGCTCACATATACCCATCTCCTAACTAGTCCTCAGAATGGAATGAGGGCATCTAATTGGCGGCATCCTTATGGAATCCCGTGACCTTCTAAGTTCCTTTATGGAGAAATATGTAAAACTGAATGAAAGATCAAGTCTTCCTTACAGCTACTACAAAAGCTGTAATCACTGAGAGGTCAGAGAACATCAATTGGATGAAAAATGGTGGTCATTCAGGAGGTGGATTAGATAATTCACCTCCCCCTGAGCAAGGCTAGCACCTGAAACTGGCCAGAAGCAGAGCCCAGGTAGATGGATGGATAGGTGACTAAGAATAGAAACCTGGCAGCCATGGAAACAAGGGTGGAATGTACCACAGAATGCAAGGATTGGAAAATTCTTGTGGTGACTGAGGAACATGTTATTTGCTTGGAATCTGTGGGAAGAAAATAAAATTCTAGATAAGAAAACTGCATGAGACCATGGGGACAAATCCTATAGCAAGTGTTACTCAAACGCCTATCTGGTCATGCAGCCTAGATCCCAGGGGCAAACAAAAGTCAAGGTTTCCAAGGCCATCTCTGAGGTCATAAGGAACCCATACTTGTTCCTTCCAGGTAATTTCTAATGTTTTATATGTTATTGCTTCAAGGGAAAACCCCCTCAATACAAATTCCTTAATCTTAGAAACTGACATTACGGTGAAAAATTTGAAGTCAAAACTTACATTTTCTTTTTATAAATCTGTTTGTGTATAAGTGTGTGTGTGAAACTGTCTCTATCCTCTTCATTGCAAAAAGACTTGATCAGAAATTTTTAACCTTCCAAAAGTGAATCACAGATGTCAAGGGAAAAAAATGATATAGTTTTTCCAAAGATCACTTCATTAAATTGAAAAATAAATCAGGATAAGTCTACTTCTTCTGTAACTCTATGAAGAACAAACATTAAGAAGTTTGCCTTATTTATATTTGCCTTACTGGGGAACAACCATTGCTGTTAAATTAGAAAAGATTTATTCAAAGATTTAATTCCAAACATATTTAAACCCAGTTGGACTAAAGAGTCCAATGTTTTATATGTTATTGCTTCAAGGGAAGACCTTGAAGCAATTATTGCTTGTCATATTCATGAAGAAAAAAACTGAGTGATTAATATGTAAATTTCAAAAATAGTACAAACTTCATAATCAAAGAAGCCAAGAGATAGTGCTATACACCTACACTGGTCCAGCTCAGATGATGTATGTGGGACTACCTGTGTATTTTTAGTATATTTTACATTCATCCTCTGTCTTCACCATTATGTACTTCTCTTCCTTAGAATGCATAAGTTGAAATAATCATCCAAATAGTGTATAATGTCATTTGGGAAACTACCTTCAGCAATTCCAAAGACACTTCTGTGTAACTTGGTACTTAGTTAATATAGCTAGAGGAAAACGACTATTTTCAAAATAAATATTAATCACAACTACAAATACCATCCACAGAAGAAAGAGAATACAGGGGAAGGTTAATAGTGAAGTCTAGTAAAATGTCTAGATGGCTTTTTGGGACATAAAAGACAAAGTTCTTCTCTTAACAATGTCACCCTGATAAGTTTAATTTAAAAAAAGAAATGAATAGAAAATCACAAAACAGGTAGCTGGGAAAATCTAAAGGAATTGAAAATGAGGGAAGAATAACCAAGATTTAAACTTTCATTTGATAGTTGTATATGATTATTACTGTATGTGTTAGTTTTAAAAACAAATATCTGTAGATATGAGCTTCATGGGTCATTTTAATATTTTTGTATTCTCTTAAGATCAAATTTTCAGTAATAAGCTTGTATTGATTGTTAATCAGAAAAAAATTATTTAACAGAAAACCCATCTTTATTAATCATAAAATGAGTAATATTAGATTTTATATTACTTTAGAAAAGTGAACAAATTTCTATGTCTTGTCATTTTAATTTTCTTTTATACACAAAAATATTGAGATTAAATATTAAAGCTATAGAAAAATTAGATGTTGACATTTGACTATGATTAAAAGAGGAAACTTAGGCAGAAGGTATAACCGCCCTATCCTATCTCCGCCCCCCCAAAAGCCACACACAGCTATACGTCGAGACAAGTAAAGTGAAGGGGAAGAGAAGGACAGATGGCGATCGGTGCCGTGCTCAGTACATAGACTAGAACAGCAGGTGAAGCCAAGTTTCTATATGCGAAACAGGCACCCTCTCGAAAACATCACTGGCTTATGTTATTTTTGATACTCATTTCTGATCAGAGGGAAATTCATTTAAGGCACTGTCATTTTTATTAATTGTTAAATGATTAAATAAAGAATAAATACTTTGTGAAGTAGTTTGCCTCGTTAAAAGTATTTTATATGGTGCATATATATGAATGAATTTTTGATGCAGATCTTAGGTGATATTCAATGAAATCTTCATCATAATAATAAACCTCTCTCCTGGGAAAGAGGAAAACTTCAAAATCCATGTTTATTAACTATTTAATTACTAGTTAGGGTGGATAAATGTCCTTCATAATATTTTTTCTAAATGATGTCATAAGAGATTTGTGTCAGGTTAAATCATGTGGAGACCAAGATGATAAAAGCTGAATGCTGTTCCCGAGCTCCACAGCTAGTGGGGTCTGTAAGCCCGAGTTCAAGTGCAGGCCCTCGGTCTTCAATCCACATTCATTGCCCCTGCATCCTGCTACTTCAGGCTCTAGGAATGCTAAGGGAAAAATATTGCCCCAATGCAGAAGTAACTGATTCATTGGACAAGAAATCTGATAAAAGAAACTACCAGATAGAAAATGAGACAGAAAATCTGATATATGCAAATGGCATAGGGACTCACTGATACTAAAAACGAGTCTAGACCCACTTCAGCTGTAAGGACACATATAGGCTGAAAGTGAAGGGATATATGAGTAAAAAGATATTACACACAAACAGAAACCAAAAGAGAGCAGGGGTAGCTATTCCAATACCCCCCCCCCAAAAAAAATAGGCTTTAACTCAAATGTTGTGAAAAAAAAAACCAAGGTCATTCTATAATGATTAAGAGGACAATTGATCAAGAAGATATAATAATCATAAGTAAATTATCTAACTTTGCACCTCAAAAAACTGGAAAGAGAGGAACAAACTAAGCCTGAAGTTAACAGCAGAAGACAATACAAATAAATGAAAAGGGGACTAGAAAAATAACAGAAAATGCCAACAAAACTAAAATCTGTTTTATAAAAATATAAACAAAATTAATAAACCTTTAGCTAGATTAATGAAGAAAAGAACAGAGAAGATTCAGATAAATCAGAAATGAAAGATGACATATTACAACCCCTACAGCAAACTGGATCACCTAGAAAAAGAGATAAATTTCTAGAAACATACAGCTTACTGAGACTGAATCATGAAGAAATAAAAAGCTGTAACAGACCAATAATGAGTAAGGAGATTGTATCAGTAATCTAATACTTCAGACAAAGAAAAGTTCAGGTCTAGATGGGTTTTACTGGTGAATTTTACCAAACATTTTTAAAAATCAATGAAACTCCTTCACAAACTCTCCCAAGTCATTGTACAAGGCCTGCATTACTCTTTGCAAGAAAAGAAAACATCAGCACAATATCCCTGATGAACACACATGCAAAATCCTCAACAAAAGACTAGGAAAACAAATTCAGCAGTATTTTAAAATAATAAACCATAGTCAGGTGGGATTTATGCCTGAGATGCAAGGATGATTCAACATGTGCAAATTAATTAATGTGATGCACAGAATGAAGAATAAAAATCATAAGATCATCTCAATAGATGCAGAAATAGTATCTGATAAAACAAAATATTTATAAATTATTAAAGACCTCAACCAATTAGGTATAGAAGGAATGTACCTCAGTATTATAAGGGCCATATATAACAAGCCCAAGTAACATCATAGTCAATGGTAAAAAACAGCTCAGAACTTTTCCGGTAGAATTAAGAACAAGACAAGAACATCCAGTCTCACTGCTTCTGTTCCACATAGCACTGAGAGCCTCACCAGAGCAATCGCCGGAGCAAAAGAAACTCAAAGTATCCAAGTCAGAAGAAAGAAGTAAAAATGTCTGTTCTTAGACGGTGGCTTATGTAGAGAAAATTCTAAGATTCCACCAAAACAAATTTGTTAGAATTAATAAATAAATTCAGTAAAGTTTCAGGATACATTAATCAACATAGAAGAAACAGTTGCATTTCTTTACACTAACAGCAAATTATTTGAATAATAAGTAAAGAAAATTTCATTTACAAATGAATTTATTTAGGAATAAATTTATCCAAGGAAGTAAAAGAACTATATAATGAAAATTATAAACCACTGATGAAGTAAATTTAAAAAGACAGAAATAAATAGAAAAATAGCCTGTGTTCGTGGATTGGAAGAATTAATATTGTAGAAATGTCTGTTACTTAAACCAGTCTGTAGATTCAATGCAATCACTATGAAATTTTCAATTTTTCATAGAAATAAAAAACATCCTAAAATGTGTATGCAATCACAAAAAAAGACTCAAAGAGCCAAACGCAATTCTGAGAAAGAACAAAGCAGAAGGCATCACACTTTCTGATTTCAAACTATATTACAAAACTATAGTCATCAAAAGAGAATGGTACTGGCATATAAACAAATACATAGACCAATGACACAGAACCGAGAGCCCAGAAACAAACCCCCACATGTATGAAAGATGACACATTATTTGTCATCCACTAATATTTGACAAGAGTGCCAAAAACGCATAATGAGAAAGAAGAGTCTCTTCAACAAATGGTGCTGGGAAAATTGGACATCCACATGAAAAAGAATGAAATTAGACTACTCATAAAAAGTAATTCAAAATGATTTGAAGACTTAAATGTAAAACCTAAAACCATTAAACTCCTAAAGGAAAGCAAAGGGATAAAAGCTCCTTGAAATTGGTCTTGGCAGTCATTTTTTAGATATGACACTAAAAGCAAAGGCAATAAAAGCAAAAATTAATAAGTGGAACTATATCGAAATAAAAAGCTTTTTGCACAGCAAAAGAAACAGTCAATAAAATAAAAAGGCAAACTATAAAAGGGGAGAAGTATTTAAAACCATATACCTGATAAATGGTTAATGTTTAAAATATTTAATAAAATATTTAAAAGAAATACACATGGCCAACAAGTACATGAAGAGGGGCTGGACATCACTAGTCATCAGGGAAGTACGAATCCAAACCACAAGGAAACACCGTTTCACACCTATCGGGAAGGCTTTATCAAAAAGATGACAGGTAACACTGGCAAGTGCACAGACAAAGGGGAAACTTTGTACACTGTTGGAAGAAATACAAACTGGTACAGCCAATACGGAAAAGACTATGGAGGCTCATTAAAAAGTTAGAAATGGGACTGCTTTACAACCAGCGATTCTACTGCTGGGTACATATATGAAGGAAGTGAAAGTTGTATCTCCCAGAACTATCTGTCCACCCGTGTTCACAGCCGCATGGGTTACAACAGCCAAAATACGTAAACAGCCTGTCTGCTGACAGGTAAATGGATAAAGATGTGGTATATACACAAGGAATTATTATGCAGCAACAGAAAAAAAAGAAAATCCTTCCATTTGCAACAAGTTGGATGGACCTCATGGACATTACAGTAACTGAAATAAGCCAGATGAGAAAGACAAATTATGTATAATCTCACTTACCTGTGGAACCTTAAAAAACATTCAAAGTCTTAGAAACAGAGAGTAGAATGGAAGGGATCAGGGGCTGCCGTGAGGGGAACTGGGACCGGGAAACACTGGTCAACAAGTAGACGCCTTCAATTATAAAATAACTAAGTTCCTGGGGTCTAGTATATAGTGCAGTAATGATGGTTAGCGACGGTGTATTGTATGCTTGAAATTTGCTGAGAGTAGAGATTAGCGTTCTCACTATACACACACTCAAAAATATGCCAGCTGCATGAGGTGGTGGACACGTTGATGCATGATCGTGGTAATCATTTCACAACATATGCATACACCAAGTCAACAGGGACACTTTGGGTACACAATTTTATTTATCAATTGTAGCTTCATGAAGCTACAAGAAGGGCTCAATGACTCTACATGATAAATTAATTAATTAAAAATGAGTCCAATGGAGTGACTTAGTGAAAATGGCACCTCCAACAACAATCACCTCCCTAAAAACAAGGACGACACTGGCAAAAATTGGAAGAAGCAGCTTTTCCAGAACTCTGCAGAGTAACCAAAGAGTTTGCAACAATCTAGGGAGCGTTTATTTAAGAGAAACAATGAAACTGGTAGGAAAAGTGACCTTCGTCATGCTCAACCTGTTTCTATCTTCCACTCAAAAGCTTCACCGTCGCTTCAGATTCACCTGCCCGACCACCTGGTGGTTGCTGAGCGGGAGGGTGAGGCTGTAACTCCTCGAAGCCCCGACCCAGAAAGAACTGTCCTCACCGCCCTGTCTGGTGGCTCCCAGGAAGCCCTGACCTGAGCTGCCCTCTGAAGACAGCCTGACTCAGTGCTGTCTCAGCACCAAGGGCTTTTTGCCCAGCAGCAAGAGCTGGGAACAACCACAGGAAATAGCTGAAGGGCTCTGCGGACTGAGCCGTGAGTAATAGTCAGCGGGGCAATGCAACAGGCGTAACAAGGAAAACCTGTGAGACGCCCGTAGGGCGTTCTGGACAGTATGGCACACCCCTGACCCAGCATTGGACTCGGCCTGGTTATTTACACGTGCAATCCTGTCTACCGAGTAAATAGATACTTTGGTACATTTTGGTACAGTGAGCCGCACTCATCAAGGGGTCCCGCAGATGCCCTGTCATTTCAGTCTCTGCTCCCGGACTTCCCTGGCTCCAGTTCCTCATCTCAGAAAGTACCTTCCCCCCTGCTACCAAGGTAACCTGATGACTCATTCCTCTGCTTACTTCTTTTAAGTAGCTAGGAGGAAGTCCCAACTTCTAACTACGGTATATGAACCCGTTCACAATTTAACCCAAGCCTTTTGGCTTCCAGCATCAGTCTAATCTCCCTTCCAAGTGTCACACTCTGCTCTAGCCACACTGAACCCCTCTGTAACACACCCGAGGTTTGCACGGTGCCCTTCCCTTTTTCATCAGGTATACTATTTGTTGTTGATTACAGCAAAGCTGAAATTGTTTCACTGGAAGGAATAACCTAATCACTGAGAAGAGAGAATTGGCTCAAAATGCAATGCTACAGTGTATTTTTTTATTGTTCCACTTATTTATTTATTGTTCCACTTACTCACATACAAGAATCATCGGTTGATTCTTTTTTTAATTTTTTTTATTGTTGTTCAAGTACAGTTTTCTATGGTGTATTGACACAAGCATTTTAACCACAGCTAACAAAACATACATTTAGCTTAACTCACTCTCACTCCGATAGTTATGATCTGTTGTCTGCATACTTGGGAAGACACACACTTTACAGGAAAGGATGCAGGGTGGTCAATTGCAGTGTTGCTGCTAGTTCGTTGACGCTAGGCTATTACTTTACTTCTACGCTATTTGCAAGTTTCATGAGCGGACCAGTCAACTGGCACCTTTAAACGATGCATGTAGACTTACCTGATGCCGGTAGACCCTGTTCTGGCCGCCTCCTCCAATGCATCCCGGGCTGGGGTCCCACTTGGGAGTTCTCTTGTATTCTTTGTGAAGTACAGGTGAGTTTTTCACACAGACTCTGAACCTCAACAGTTGTCATCATCGCTATTGTGTTTTAATAACCAGTATCAGGTCATTGCTCCAGCAGACTGCAGCCCTTTAAGACACAACACAGACAAGTGCACCAACATTAATTATTTTCCAAGCGATGCTGATTAATCTGCTCTATATTTTACAGTAGCCCCAACTCTGATAAATAGCACTGACCTTTCAGCCAAATGTGCCCTTTTAGTTTACTTGACCACCACAAGCTTAGCTGTAGACTAAGAATTAATTACCCTTTATGTGTGTACACAAATACTTTACAAATGCCACCATTAGATCACAAATCTCATTACATAAAGTTAATTATTTATATGTCTGAATTCAAGGCTTGACTGTTTAGAGCAGGTATAATGGCCTTATTATCTTCTTTATTATGCATTTTCAGTGCCTCAAATAGTTTTTGGTATACAATAAATTAAAAACAGCATTGCTTATATGAAATCAACTCTTAAATCTTGTAAGTATGGCTGAAAATCCAGGAGAAATAATTCTTGACCCATGAAAATTGTTCAAAGTCATTGAATGCATCACCTGCATACCTCCAGTTTCACTTAAAAATATCTTGAAGAAAACAGTATTAATATTGTTCAATATCCACCCTCGAGCATCTACGTTTTCAGTGTATTCTCACTATTCTGTGTGACAAAACAGGAAGCATGTGTAAAGCACCCGCATTCCATGGTGCAGTGTGATTGCTCTCTCATGAGTCACACCTGAGCAGGCTTTTAAATTGTGAACTACAGTGGCCATATTTGCATGGACCAGCATTTTTTTTTAATATTTTATTTATTTATTTTCGGAGAGGGGAAGGGAGGGAGAAAGAGGAGAGAAACATCAGTGTGTGGTTGGCTCTCATGCAAACCCCACCAGGGACCCGGCCCGCAACCCAGGCGTGTGCTACGGGCCCTAGACTGGGAATTGAACTGGTGACCCTTTGGTTCAACAGGCTGGTGCTCAATCCACTAGGCCATCCAGCCAGGGCAGAACTATCATTTTTATTTGAAAGAGTGAACAATGGACCAACTACAGGTATTCACACTTAGGTATCAAGCAGGCTTTTCTTTGCCTAAAATGAATAAAGTGTGCCTTGCAAACAACTGTTTTGTTTTGCTTGTTTTTTGCCTGTGATAAAAAATTGAGCATTTAAGCAAAAGTTAGAATTTGGGGAAACTTTTAACTACCACCACAAACTTGGTGGCTTCTCAGTTGATTTCCATACCGAACAGTTGTGACTGAAATAAATGTCATTTTTTGCCATTGTCTAATGAATATGTCAGTATATGTAAGACCTGCAGTAACACAGCAAACCAGTATTTCCCAAATGACCACCTGACAAAATCTAGCAAAAAATGGGAAGAGATCCTTTCAAAACATGAAATAGATCAATAGATTTTAGCGTCATGAAGATCTTAATGTCCACTGATAAAACATCAGATCCCACATTGCAACTACACTTTAAGAAACTGGAACTTACTGAGTTGGCTATCACATGCAAATAGAACGTCTGGAATGTTTCGAAAAGACTGTTCTACCCTTGCCCAACGACTTCGCTGTGTGTGCCTGGATATCCATGGTCCCTATCAACCGAACACCCTGGTGCACAGACCGCATGCGGAAGCCAATGCCAGAGTCTGCCGCCCGCTGAAGCCAGAGCCTTTTTAAAATTGCCTGAAGGTAAAAACAACACCACTCTGGTTGCTATCTTTTGTTTGTTTTGGAAAATATAATTATTTTTCATAAAAATATATGTATATGAATATACGATGAATTTGTTGAAATGAATGTTTTTAATATCCCGATTTTAACTTCTAATACGCTAAATGACAATGTATATAACCCACATGAACGAAAGCACGTTGGCATCTCTGGAACTTTTCAGGGTGAAGGAGAGGCCCGTGTCTAATGACGGGAAGAACACCCGCCGAGTGAGTGGTGGAGTCGCTTTACGGCCGGTCCCTCTGACTTGTTGCCGCCAGTTCTCACAGAGTAGTATTTGGCCTTCTTGTATGATGTTTCTGTGCAATGGGCACGTTTCCAGCAGTGTTGCCCTGACGAAACACTCTTTGCCTTTCTGAGACGTACTTTCCCTTTCTGCAAACTGCAGATTAGAAGCAGTTGGGGCACGCTGAAGATTCGCTGGGGCAATATAGGAGGACCATGCAGAACAGCAGGTGGTATACGGTGAACACTCGAGAGTTGTTAGTTATTGTCTTTGTGTGTTGGTTATCAAACTCAGAAGAGCCAGTCAAGAGTACTGACTTCAGATGTGTCTTTTCAGAGCTAGCCTGCCTGGGTTCAAATCCTGTATTCTCCACTATCAGTTCTGTAACCTTGAACAAATTCCTGGTCTTCTCAGTGTAATTTCCTCATCTTAAACATTGTTCTAATAATAGAAAAAGTCATATGAATTTATAAAGCCTTTAGCACGGTATCTTTTGTGTGTAAGTATTCAGTAAACGGTGGCTACTATCACCTTCCTTCGTGTGGCATTGTGTAGAGCCTCTACCTACCCCCATTTCCTCCCAGCTCCCGGTACCTACACATCAACTCTGTGCACCTGGTTGTGGTTGGATTCTCTAGAATCTTGCCACCTGCTGGGTCACTGAGCTTTGGCTTACTACTGACGCCCAGTTATAATGCCCCTCTGTTCAGGGACGGCTACCTGTCACTTCAGCTCTGCTCTGTCACTAGTTCTAGTCACTTGCTGTCGGGATTTTTGCATCAACACATGCAATGGCATCCTTGCTTAACCCAGATCAGGGCTAACCAAGTCTAATTCTGCTAAGTATTGTGTATATTTATTTTTTAAGGAAAGGGAATTCAATTTTGTGTGTATGTTTGTGCATATAGATGCTTAAAAGAGTAAAAATCATCAACTCTAGTAGCCCAGAAAATTCATGTAGGATGAATAACTCATTCCACTAATAATGCAACACTTCATTAATTTTTAAAAATTCAATTAAGTTTAATTTTAACTATGGTAACAAGATCTTTTGCCCTCTTTATTTTAAGTTTATAAAAATTTAATTTTAATTTATAGAAGGAAAAACTATTCTTTCTGATTCATGTTTTTAATCATGGACTTCAAAAACTGGAAATTTATTTTTAATATCATTTCCTTATACATAGTTCCCTGATGAAAAGACAAGATTTTAATTGTTCATTTTTTAACAGAAATATACATTCTAGAAGTATAAAACCTCAGAAAGATCAGTCAATGTTTCTTAACTACCAACGAGCTGATTAAGCATATAATTATAATTTAAGAATGATGTTGACAATTATTTACCAAAAAAACTATATAACTTTATCTCAAGGTCAAAATGAAATTTATACAATATACATTTTTCAAACACAAAGAGAACTCAGTAATGTATATTTATTATATTAGCACTTAACTTAATCACTAAAGTTAATGGTAGTTTCCTTTGCTGAGTGTTTTATATGAATCCCATCAACTCATTTAGTCATTTAATAA
Organism: Carollia perspicillata; assembly: GCA_004027735.1. Lineage (NCBI taxonomy): Eukaryota > Metazoa > Chordata > Mammalia > Chiroptera > Phyllostomidae > Carollia > Carollia perspicillata. The sequence goes on from PVKM010034494.1 coordinate 12,139, forward strand.
ATATTTGTTGAAACGCCTGTGTGCCAAGGATATAGTGATGAACAAGATAAACAAATTTTCTGCGGTGGGAGAGACAAATATATGATGTCATTATCGTTAAGGTTCAGAAGGAAAGTAAACAGGACAACGGTAGTGAGTACAAGGGAGAGCACAGATCCTCTTCTAGGACGAGTGTTCAGCCATGAGAGACCCCCGTGAAACAAGGGAGAAGGGCCCGTGTGCACAAGTGCACCAAGAGGGAGCAATCTGAACTTCACCTTGGACCTCACATATGCAATGTTTCAACTCTTTGAAGTAGGCATTCTTATCATTCTCTTCTGACACATGAAGAGCAGAGGGGCTAAATTATTTTTGAAGACCTCATGTCTAGGAAGCATTAAAATCCATTTTTTCACACAATAATCTGATTCCAAACTCTGACTTGCTAACCATCTGACAGGAGCGTTATCGACAAACTATGCCAGTGATCGGCCTCCAGGATTGCTGTGGCTGGCCTGTGATTCTACAGTCCTTCACATCGAACTACAAACATTTATTAAAACATCCATCATAAAAAAGTTATTTCTCGTGATCTGCAAGGTTTTTTTTTCTGATTTGCAAGTTTTTAAATTTGGAAACCAGATTTGAATGCATATTATTTTTAAACCAATTAGTATAAAATATGCAAATCACATCTAAGATGTCTTTACACTATTCTGTTAAGAACAAAACAACAGACGGATACTTGAACTTCTAGTCATTACTTTTAAGAAGGGATCCACTGAGGACAATGTATATAACCCAAATCTAGTCAATCAAAAGAAGTCTTCCTAAGGCCAGGAAGGAGCTCAGCACAGTGCCCCAGGTGTGAGGGTGCCGGGAAGGAACCCAAGGGCCTGCAGCAAGGGTTGAAGTGTTACTGATGTCTCTCCTTTGTGTGGACCACAAACTCTCAACAGGAGCAGACAAATCAACCAACAAAACAACTCACTCTTCGCTTTGGCTGTTGAATTACTCCCAACTTTCAGAGCCTGGGTATCAGGATGGTCTTCTGAATCTTGGCCCTGAAACCCCTACTGCCTCCACTGCCAGCTGCTCTCCTAGGTGACCCAGTGCTGCAACCACCCGATGTCTCCATGATTCACAGAGACAATGTGGTCTCGCATCCTTGTCCTGTGCTTGGTGTACTCTGACCCCAGACTTCCGTCTCCACATGTTCCTGTCTCCCTCTCTCTTCCAACGCCCCTAGTAGGACTCCTCTTCCCTTTTGGACTCTGCAGCGCCCTTGAGGGCTCTTTCCCTCTCCAAGGGTCTGTAAGAGAAACATATCTATATGACATCGGACACACTGCTACATTTCTTTCCCTGTTTTTACTGCTATTTACCATAATTCCTGATGGACATTCATCATTCAAAAAGTATTAAGTCCACCCTTCCTCAAACGATATCAGTCATCTATTCACTGAGAGTAAAATAAAAATCAGTCCTACCTCTTCCTCAATGTGCTCGGAACAACTATCACTATCCTATTCTAATGTCACGTCTGTGATGGATTTTTGTTGAATTGGTTAATTTTTTAAATTATGTTTGTAAGGCAAACCAAATGGCATATGTGGTGTGATCTCGAGAGCTTATTTATAATGACGACAAGTTTAGGGAAAGAAGACAGCTGTTAGCACACAGTCAGCGGCTTTTCTTTTTCTTGCTAACATTTTACCTTTTGTCACTAGCTACAAAGAAGAATGCCTTTCTCCGTGGAGGTGCATTGTGGGGAACAACGTGAGAGCCAGTGCATGACGCGTCCAGCCTCGCTCCTGTCACCAGGCAGTGCCGGGTGCTGCTGCTCACACTGCCCCAGGGAAACACGGCAGACAAGGTTGGCCTTCGTGGACGCACGTCCCCTCTTTCTAAAACAAAACTCCAGTGCTTTTTTCTACCATGTTCCTGAAGCCAAAGTAGGCCATTCCGGCCAGCCATCGAATGAACGAGAGATGAAGGACCAGCACCACGCTGAAATTTTTGTGTGCAGCCACACATTATGCGCATAAAAATAACAGTCTTCAGAAGGATACCGTAAGATCCAGGGGCCAGTACGGGTCGCTGTAGCAATGGTGCCGGGCCTTTCTGAATGGCCGTCATCGGGAGCAGAATGTTCAGTAATCCTTGTTTGAGGTTAGATGGAAGATAACAACAGAAAGACTTCTGCTTCTTGATGCTTCAGCATAAAAAGAAATTAGGCTGATAATTTAGCATTACATTGTACTATTTTTGTATTTTTAAGAGAATAAAACATTTCAAAGTTATATAAAATGTATAAATTAGATTGGAGCCAGCTGGTGCCGTGAAAGTCGAGGGCGAGGAGAAACCACACTGATAGTCACTGACGCGCCACCCACAGGCTCCTCTGACTTCTGTACTTGCAGGACAAGCGCATCCTGGCAGCGAGCCCAGGCGAATGTCGGATACTAAGGTGCGATGTTGACGCGCCCCAATCACCTGCATCATCTTGACTTCCCTAAAGTCTCACTCTCATACTGAAAGTAACAGGAAGTTGTTCCACTCCGCTCCAAGAAAGCAAGACCGCACCTTTCCTGACTGTGCTGCTCCCTGGATCAGACTGGGTTCCTCATGACTTCAGACGTTTTGCTCTCTCGTTCTCATTTCCCTGGGCTATCCAAGGTCAAGCAGAACGTCGAGATCCTTGCTGAGGCCTCGGTGCTGTCCCTTCCTTTCCCGCTGAGCCTCTCCTTCCCCACGACTCAGTTACAAGGACAAACTCAGTTACAAGGACAAGCTCTTCTCTTCCGTGGATACACAGCACTGATACCCATTTAGGTGGTGGCGGATCATCATGCATCGGATAATGACAACTGGGTTAGGCCTTTGCAGCAAAAGAATAAGAAG
>PVKM010034495.1:0-15546 GCA_004027735.1 Carollia perspicillata
GATATAAAAATATATAAAAGACAATCCAAATCACAAAAGAGCTTACAAATATATAATAGTTACAAGATAAAATTCAAAGAGTCATTGGGTGGGAACAGTGTCTGCGGAAGTAAGCCATGTGGGGGCAGGGACCTTGTCTGTCTTGTTCCTTAATGCATTTTCAACATTACAGTAGTGCCTGGCACATAGTAGGTACTCAGTAAACATTTTTTTTTAATGACTTTTTTTAAAGATTGTATTTATTTTATTTTTAGACAGAGGGGAAGGGAGGAAGAGAGGGAGAGAAACATCAATGTGTGGTTGCCTCTTGTGTGCCCCCTACTGGGGACCTGGACCGCAATCCAGGCATGTGCCCTGACTGGGAATCGAACCAGTGACCCTTTGGTTCACAAGCCGGTGCTCAATCCCCTGAGCCACACCAGCCAGGGCTCGGTAAACATTTTTTAAATGAATGATGAAGATATCATCAGCAAGTTTTACATTCAATCAATAATTCAAGATAGAATTTAATTCCTAGTTAAGATGAGATTATTTTTAGGAGGCAAATGCAGGCAAATGAACGACTTAGTTTCAGAACATGCCTTTCAACAGGTGGCAGAACATGTCAGGTGTGAGTTTTTTGTTAATTTCTCTGACTGAGTGATTAGCTCTGGACGTGTGTAACTCTCATTCAGGAGTGAGAATTACTGGGAATGTTTTTCGGTCAGTCTTGTATCAGTTGTGAGTCAGGGGCTAAAAACCTCTCTGAGATAACCTGCCCAAGTGGACTGAGAGCTCCGTAGAGGAATGAGGTGCTGGGTGTGGGTCAAGCCCCTAATTCTGCCCGTTCTTTTAAAACTCAGTATCCATAGCCAATCTGCTGGCAGCCTTAGGCACATGATGGTATTATGTTTTCCTTAGTGAGGGTTCACGCTTCATGTAACTTTGAAGCTCCACCATATTTGGACCAGTTCTTAACCATCTTTGATACCACCTCAGAGCATACCCACGTGAAACAGCAAACACAGAAACCACAGCATGCTTTTAAAAGACCTCCAGCCAATGGGTGTCCTTTTACCTCTAAACCCAATTGAAAGTGGAGTCGGTCTGACAGGACTCAGAGACCCTCTCTGCTGCAGGGCAGGGTGTCACTCAGCACTGTCCTGGACAATCTGATTGGCCTGTTGACCTTGGCAAATACAAGCAGGCACTGGTGTTCCAGTGCCAAGCAGGGAGGAACCAGGGTCGCATGCCACCCACGCCCAAACCCCTCTCTGACGTTTCCGCTGGCCCTGAGCCAGCTCTCTCCCCCCGGGTTTCATCTCATGTTTGTAGGAATACAAAGGAACACTGAACCTTCCAGTTAATACAACACCCCGCCCCCTTCCTGGAGAGGATAACAGTTCTGTTGACCATTATAATGCATTTTCTGTCTCCCAGCAATCCACACAGTCATTAATTTCTGCTGCTGACATCAGGAAAGAGGATTATGTGTGTGTCTGAAACTGTTCCCAAAGTGCTCATTAGTCATAGATAATTGAAAAACTGGTAGGGGAAGGTTTGGTGTAATAGTAGCCCCCGCCCGGGAAGAGGGACTGCAACCACCAGATAATTGTAGGCCCCAGCTTTGGATTGCTCGCACTGGGTCTGCCCATCTGAATGGGAATTCAGGGAACATGGGCCCAAGAGCCCTTGGAGCAATTGCTTTTCTGTGCCCCAAGGTGAGAGAGTGTGTTCACAGGGACAGAAGCCAGATCAAGAAAGTAGTGAAGCATCCTGGGGCCTCTCTGCTGCCTGAATTCAGGCTGGGGACCTGCGCTTAGAAAAGGTGCATAGTATTCTCCTGAATTTAATTTTGCTTTGACTTAAACTTTGTTTCAGTCCCTAAAGAAATACAAGGTCATGGCATAGAAGGAGCACAAATAGTAGAGAAGAATGCACTAAGTAACAATATTCTGCATATCTTTTCTGGAAGTGTATTTGCTTACATTTTTGTATCCTTTAACAAAATTCACAAATAGGATCTCATACCCTGAATGCTATTCTGCATCTTTCCATTTTCACGTAATTTATCTTGGACTTCCTTCCCAAACCAGACCTTCATTCTTCCTCATTCATTTTAATGTTTATGTAGTATTCTGCTGCATATATGTGCCTAATTTATTTCCCCTGACCATATTTAAGGAGAGAAACACCTTTTTAAAAAATTACACAAGAAACACATGGTCAAGGTAGAGCAATTAGAATTTATGGATTAGTTAAGAGCAAAAAGAAAAAAGATCGTGCATAATTTCTTCATCCAGAGAGAGCCTTTCTCTGTAATTTCCCCTCCTAGGAATGTATTTGTACACATGGTTCATGCACCTTCTTTGTTGTTCCTCAAATAAAGTCATACTCTACATAATGTTTTGCAGCCTGCATTTTTCCGTTGGCTTGATTGTTTTAATGATAAAAACTATTTCCAATTCTAGCTTTTCTCCACACTGCAGGTTTATCTTCTTAAAAACCAAACCAAGTACTCAAAATCATCAGCTGGCAGGGCCTCATTGCCTTAGTTGGAGCTCCTCGCCCTGCCCGAGGTCCCCTGCTGCCTCCCTTGTTAGTGGGCCAAACTGCCCCACTCCTCGCCGGTGTCCTTTGTGCCAACATACTGCATGCCTCAAACACTCAGTGTCCCTCGGGGCTCTCTACAGTGAACCCGATTTTTGCTCTAATGGCATTCGTTTCCCCTGAGCATTATAGCTCTGAAACCAGCAATCTGCCACCTGTCTTTCCAGACCAGGCTCAAATGTCACCTTCATCTTGATTTCCTGTCTCCTGGGGCCAACCTCACTGTCCCCTCTCAATGCTCCAGAAAACCGCATCCACCTTTAAAGCATTTTATATACATGGGCCCGAGAGCCTGGGTTTGCACAAAACACGGTGGGAGTCTTTTGAGGTCAGTCTTTTGTGCATTTATACCCCACACCTAAATCTTGGCACAGGGTAGGTTAATATATATGGGGACCACTATCATCATTGTTACTGAAATGTTTGTTAAAATGCACATATGAATGGTTGAATGAAGACTGGAAGTGATTGCAAATGCAGAGACTGTGAAGCCCTGATTAACTCTGGGAAAACCAATGCTGTGAATAATTTAATTTTATGGTAGAAGGAGGATGATTTCTGGAAACATTGTCAAGATGCACTGAAGCTTGCCTCTGACAGCTCCTCTAGTCCCGCAATGCATCTCTGGCAGATGACTTTGAAGTGCGATCTGATGGGTGGTTTCTCCCAGCGGCCCACCTATTGGTGTCATCCTGTGTTTTGCCAAGCTGTTGTCTTTTGGTCTCTAGATACACAAAGCTTCTTCCTGCTTGGGGTCCAGATACACTGTTCCTGAAGGCTGTGGTTCCAATTCAAAGGAGCGATGTTAATCCTTGTGTGTATTTATTTTCATTCCTAGACCACTGGACTGAGGACAAGGCCTGGCTCGCTGCCCTATGCTGGGTTCTCTGGAGGCAGAGGCCATGCCAGCTTTGGGGTTCTAAGATGTGTGTCGGGGGGCCACCTATGAGAGGAAGGGGGTATGGGTAGGATTGGGCAGAGTGAGAAGTGGGACCATGGTGCAGTCCCACAGCACCGTGGCCAACCCAGCAGAGTGCTCAGGAGTGAGCAGTGCCCATCAGAGAGCCCTTCTGTCCTCACTCTGCTAAGTCACCAGGTATGGCTGCCCTGGGAAACACATCACCTTGTCAAAGGTGCCTGAGCAGCTGGCAGCTGGAGGCTGTCTGCTCGCCTCACTTCCGCCATGTGCTCAACTCCATCCTTATTGGCTGTCCAGATGATGACATCTTCCTGTCCACTACACTCTGAATATCCAAGCAGCCACCATGAACTGTCATTTCTTGCTCCACAAAAGCCTTCCCATCTGCCTCTATGTCTGCATCTCACCTGCTAATACCTTAATGAAGGCCATCGTCTTTTCTCTTTGGCTACTGGAAGAGCTTCACAGTTGTTTTCTCTTACCCCATTCTGTCCTCTGCTGCCAGAGAGAGCTTTAGAAATACACAAATCCAGTGACCGCACTCCCTGGCCTAAGCCTCCTTCAGAGGCTCCCCGTGGTCTTCCCGGTGAAGTTTAGCACCTTAGTCCGGATGACATTGCAGGCACTGTCCTCACTTCCCTCTCCAGCCCTATCGGTCTCTGCCACCCGCTGCCGGTTCCCACCCCAGCTTGTGTTTCAGTTGATTCGGCCCTGTTGACAGTCTCTTGTCTGTCTTGGCTTTTGCTCAAGATGCCGCCTCTGCTGAGAAATCTGCCTGGGGTCCTCCAGCCTAGAATTCGAACCCACCACTCCCGACTGCAAGCCCAGGGCTCTCTCTGCGCCTCACTAGGCTTCTTTCTGAATTATAGTCCAGAAGACCCACCCTGCTCATCCTCCTCCTGTCTGGAACCTTTTTTCTTTTTTTTAAATGAAAATGACACCTTTTATGTTTGTGAAGTTGGGGATGAAAGTGAAGCTGAGTTCCCACTTAGACCTTCCTATAAAAATTAATCCTTTAAAAAAATTCTGAATGTCCCGACACACCTCAGAGATATTGAGGGTTTGGTTCCAGACCACTGCAATAAATCAAATATCATAATAAGGCGAGTCGAGTAGCATAATAAAACAAGTCATATATTTTGTTGCTGACGGTGGGTCTTGCCTCCAGTTTGTAAAAAACGGAACATCTGCGAAGCGCAGTACAGTGAAGCACAATTACGTGAGGAGCGCCGGCAGTGGGAATCCTTCCCAAATGGTGCTGTCTTATTCTATTTACTTATCTATTAGATTTTATTTATTTACTTTTAGAGAATGGGGAAAGGGGAGAAAGAGAGGGAGAGAAATATCAATGTGTGGTTGCTTCTTGCTCCCCCAACCCAGGCATGTGCCCTGACTGGGAATCGAACCGGCGATCCTTTGGTTCACAAGCCCACGCTCAATCCACTGAGCTACACCAGCCAGGGCAAATGGTGCTACTCTTTAAACATACATAATATTTGTCCCTAAAATACTTCTCTTGGTACCTTAATTCACTTTTTTAAAAAAAAACTTAAAAAAAAAAAAAAAGACAGCTGCACCAAAATCTAATGTAGTGAATGAGAAAGTACCTAGGTGTGGCACTGGAGTGGAGTCTGTGGTCTGTGTGACTGTGGGGAATCCCCTTTCCCTGGTTAAGGGTGACTCTGTCCGTCCATCTGTGCATGGGGACAGTGACAGGACCCTTCACATAGGGTTGTTGTGACAGTGCATTGAGAAAGTGCACGCTGTGTCCTCAGCACAGTCCTGGCACCGAAGTGCTCAGTAAACGGGTCGGGGCACTGCTGTCTTCCAGGTGTTTGCTGGCCTGGGCATTCAAAGAGACTGGAGGTGCTCCTTGTGCCCCAACCCCGCGTTTCAGCATCTCAACCTTAGAAATCCAACAGAAGTGCAGTAAGAGTGACACACATAACCTAAAGCTTTCTAGTAGACGCAGTAAGGTGAAAACAAATAGGTGAAATTAATTTAAATATATATTATATAATGTAATAAATTGAAAATATTTCAACACGTAATCCACGGGTGGCAAACACAAGGCCCACAGGCCGAATCCGGCCCTCCCCCTTGTTTCATCCGGCCTGGCACCGGCTTCCTATCCGGTGGCAGCGCTGAGCTCCTCTCCCCCAGTTAAGGAGTAGTCACATTTACACAGTCTAAATTACATTCGGCCCTTTGAAGGCAACTGAGAGCCTGATGTGGCCCCGGGTGAAAATGAGTTTGACACCCCTGATGTAATTGATATAGAATTATTATTATTTAATAATTTTATTGTATTTTTCATCACCATTTAGTCCCCTGATACCTCCTGCCCCCACCATCCCCACACTATTGTCCACGTCCATGAGTCCTTATTCCTCAGTCCCATCCTCCTCAGCTTCCCCGCTTGGCTGCTACTTACTTTTCTATATTATCTTTGACATCTGGTGTAAACTTTCCACCTATTACATCTCAGTTCAGACACTGAATTTCTATTATAAATACTTGATTTAGATTTCTTAAATTAACATGGAAACGTAGATTTGCACACCCAAAATGTTACTAATGTACTTGAAACTTTTTAGTAACTGAATTGTGTATCAGTTTTTAAACTTAAAGTGAAATAAGTTGGCTTCATAGTTACTGCAGCTGCATTAAAATTGTTTTATAAATTTATTAATTATAGAGAGAGAGGAAGTGAAAGAAAGAGAAACGTCTGTGTGAGAGAGAAACATCAACTGGTTGCCTCTCATACGCATCCCAGCCGCCAATGGACCCCACGATCTAGGCTAGTGGCCTGACCAGGAATTGACCCGGCAGGCTTTCGGTTGATGTGATGATGCTCCAGCCAGCTCAACCATGCAGCCAGGGCTCCAGCCGCATTTTAAATGCTCAATCCTCATGTGCCTCGTGGCTACCATTATTGGATAGTAAACATTTAGAAGTCATTGCAGTGGTTTCAGTCTTCTTCCTTTTCCTAGCTTAACTTTTTTCAAATTCAATTATAGAAAGAAACCTATTACCTAAAATGGATAAAAATGTGTCGTGGAGGTGCTTGGTTTACAATTAGAGGACGTTGGTGAGCTCTTGACCCTCTGCTTCCCTCCAACCCCTACCTTCAACTTTACCCTCAGAAGTCCTGAAGCACCTTTGCCCGTCCCTGGAGCTCCAGGGTACATTTAACAAGTGGTAGGTAACTTAGCACCGAGCAAATTGCTGATCACACATTCAGGATCTTAGAATCTTGGAGCTCAGAGGAATCTTAGCATATACTCCTTCCCCATCTCTCCTTATACTGCAGAAATAAATTCCTTGGCAGTGGTGGTGGCAGGGGCACTAACCCTCTGCTAAACACCTGGGAATGGATGGATCTCTTCGTTCTGTTCTGAATGACATGGTTCTCTGAGTCCTGCTCTCATCTCCCTACCTAGACAGAGGGGCAGGGAGGGAGCCGCAAGGGCTGCTTTTTATGGCACCACCGCACCCACACAAAGCAAGACCATCAGTAAATTCTTCTCTAAAGGCCTGACTGCAGGAATTCAAGGTCGCCTGAAACATCAGGATCGTTGCATTGCACAACTCCGAAGCACACCATTCACATTGTATTCTATGGTTGTGCAAGCAGCAGCCTTGTAAAATTAGACTGGACTTGATTGTGCAACTGAGAAAGTCTTAAGACATTCTTTATTGGAGCAAAGTTATTTTCTTCCTTCTTCTCTGATGGAAAGCAACTACATGAGCAAATTTTCTCAACTTTCTTAGGAATTTATGTCATCAGGAAGTGTGAGTGGATGTGTGGCCTGTGTGTATGTGAGGCGTGCTGGGAGAGCTGCTCTCTTAGGAGGAAACCGTTTGTGCATTTCAGTCTAGCCTTCAAGAGGCCACTGAGTACATACAAGAGAGAACCCAGAAAACCCAGAATTTATTTATAGAAATAGTGTATTTATTCTTACATGTTTAAACTTCAGTCACCTTCAAAGCACTCTCCATCTGATGCAATACACCTATCAAGATGGTTTTTCCACCACTCAAAACAGTTTTTGAACTCGCTGATTTTGATTCCTTTTAGTGCTTGTGCCATTTTTTTTTTTTGTTTCACCTCTTCCACACCAGCAAAATGTTTCCCTTTGAGGACTTTTTTTTCATCTATGAAAATGAACAAACAGACACAAATGCCACTTGGGGCCAGATCGGATAAATAGGGAAGGTGGGGTGCAGAGGTCATGCCATTTTTAGTCAAAAACTGCTGAACACTCCACACCATGTGGCAGGTGTGCTTGTAAATCACCCATCAGGAAATGGGCCAGTGCATTGAAAGAGTCTTAAGCAAAGATTCACTGAAGCTGAATGCAGCTTCTCACAACAACACCAGCTGGTACAGTGATACAGATGGGTTCCTACAGCACTCACCTAATGGGGGAAGCCTGTATTATAAGGGGCCTGCCCAATAAAAAACAATTTTGGGTTTTTGGGCCCCCTCTCATATCCTTTAGCATTTTCTATTAATGGAATGTTTCCCAGTTTGAAAGATGTCTTAGAGCTCCTTACTTTGTAAAGCACCCCAGAGCATGATCCATAAGAACAAGAACATGTACCTGTCATCAAAAGAGCAGAGAGACTGTTTGTGGCTGCATGGTATCTATCTTTGTGAAGTTGAGGAAACACAGGAAAGGCAGGGAGCAGAGGGGTCCTCTTAAGAAAACTCTACGTCTGCTTTTGTGTTTTTCAAACTGACAGGTATTTGTTTTTCTTTCCTGTCTACCCAGGAAACCAAGTGCTGCCTCCTGGAGCTTCTCTCGGAAATGGGCTAACACCAGAGGCAGCGAAAGACCTTGGCCTTCCTGCTGGAATTGCTGTGGCAGCCTCACTTATTGATGCCCATGCAGGAGGACTAGGTAACAATCTCTTACTGCATGTTCACTACCAATGCTGTTTTCCCATGGATTATTCCCCAGAACAGAAGATACTTTGGTTTTTAGAGCCAGGATCAAGGGCTGGTGATTCCAGACATGATAATAAAAAGCCTTTTCACAGTTAGGCATTTGGCTAGAATTATAGAGCTTTTTATCAAATATAGAATTTATTTATAATTTTGTTAATTTTTTCATGTAGAGAAATAGAATAAAATGATCAGAATTAATATGTTGATGGCTCTTTGGTTTACCGAAAATTTGAGAAAGATATTTTAACTTCCAGCTAGCAAGTATGATGACAGTATACTTATTGTGCTGTTTTTTCTAATGGTGTTCCAAACCTCTCACAAGTCAAATGGATTTATCTTCAGAGTATATTTGACTTATATCCTATATCCACTTACTTGAGTGTGGTTTTGATTTCATCTCCTGAGTAACTCTCAAACCTAGCATTCATGTATTATGTATTCATTATGTCAAAGACCCATCGAAAACTACTGTGTGTCAATCATGGTGCTAGGGGACAGTGAATTCACCTGAAATCAAGGTCTCTTCCCCGGAGTTTAATGGGAAGGCAGAAGATGAGGTGCAGATTGCTGTGAAGTGTGATAGCTCTATCCTCTCCTTTGTCCTCATTGCATTTGGAAAAGGGGCGGTGGAGGGAATTGTTCCGATTCTCAACATCTCCGACTGCACCTGTGGCCATATCTTCTCATTTTTTTTTAGTTCTTCTTTCTAACAGTGTTTTTTTAAAATTATGGTTCAGGCCTCATGAGATCAATTTAGTGGATCACGACCGTTGAATTTTCAGAGTAGAACGGGCCAGAGGAGAAAACAGAGCACATCTCACACAGCAAGTCCCGTTCTGTGGATTCATGTGCCCGTGTACCCTGGGCCGTGATGAAAATGAACTTCTTACCATGGGTCAGAGTAAGACAAACTTTGAAAGATATTCTGGTCTATACTTCGTATTACAGCCAAGAGTTATCTTTTAAATACCTGCATAGAATTGTGTTCGCACAAGTCTGTCTGAGCATTATACTTCCGCATCTCTGCACGTGTATTCTGCTCCCAGCGCAGCTGCCCCCCCCGCCCCACCCTAACTTGAGGACTCATACTAGGTGCTTTCTCCTCTGCGTAGCCTTCCAAGAAACACTCAGATTTATTTTGAAATTCTCTGGATTGTGCTGCTTTCAGCACTTTTACCTACCCCTGCTGAAGAAATGGTCACATTGTTGTTGTGATCACTGTTTTATCTGCTTATTTTTTCTACTAAACTCGGAGCTCCTCAAGGACTTGTGTCACCTGCGTGGAGCCCTGTGTCTTGATTCCTGTAGGTGCTTGATCGATTTATTAAATGAATAAAGTCACATGAAGGCAATGGTAAGGTGAGGTGGCCTTACCCTGTAGAGTGAAAGTTTATTCTGTTCCCTTATGTGGCAGAGTGTTAAGCCGGATCTTGCTCTTCTACATGGTCCATGGATTTGTGGAGTAGGGTAGCTCTCAGTGATCTATGAACCTGTCTGTCTTATTCATCTCTGTGTGTTTAGGATCTAACACTGTGTCTGAGAAGTAGTGAACAGCCAATACTGTATGGGAGTTGGTCGAATGGTAGATAAGAGGGATCACAGCCGGGGTGTTTCTCACCCTTTTCAGTATGAGCAGGATGTGCTTTTGATTGGAATGTCATGGTTTGGGTTTTTAAGGACAGGCACAGAGAGAACTTGCGATCTAGACAGGTTTCTGTCCCCTAGCCATCCTGACATCCCGTCGTATTTGATGCCAGGGAGGCGTTCTTTCTCATGAGTTCCCACCTACCCGTGGGGCGGCGTTCTCAGTCATCCACCCCTCCAGGGGGCAAGCACTGGGCTTGGATCCCCTCGGGCTGCACCTTGGGGAGCCTCAGGGCTCGAGTCCCTTGCCGGTTTCCCAGACCTCCCTTCTCCCCAGGACTCGCTGTGCCCCCTGGGAGGGAAGCTCCCTGGCATCTGGAACTGTAGACACTCAAGAGAGTGTTGGGGGAATTGGCCTGGGAACAGCTCAGGCCGTTGCATGACCCACTCTTTTCCTAATCACCGAAAGAAATTTTATCCTTAGAAGTTTTGCCTGAGGCCTTTGTTCCTTTCGAAATACAAATGCTCTTAAGTTAATGAGTTTCCCATATATTTTCCAAAAGTAAGTTATTTAAGTGGAAAGATAGAAGAAGGATTTTGGATTCTTGAAGGGTTGCGCTTAAGACCCAGCAGTGGCTGGGACGGGCACAGGGAAGGGATTCCCATGAGTGTGGGACAGTGAAGACCTACTTAACCCTTATGACCAAGTTTTATCTTTCTTATCCTCCCTTAGACCTCCACCTCTCCCCTTCACCTAACAGTCACTTCAGGGTTACACGGCTGGGTAAGCGAGAAGGCCTGGGAGTGAACATTCACTCACGTTCCCCACTCTGCCTATGCCCCCCCCAGGATATGCAGAAGAACAGAGGCCTAAAAGTCTTAAAAAGTTTTTCCACTCATCCAACCATGTGCTCACTAAAGACATATATTGAGCTCCTGTGGACCTGGCCATTACTGGTCTGGACACTGGGGATTAGCAGCAGTGAACACAGCAGACAAAGCCCTACTCTTTGTGGAGGGAAAATTCTGGTGGTTCTCTCCTGGCCTGCATGTTTGTAGCTCAACAATAGAAGTTTCAGATGCTGTGATAAGGGCTCTGAACACGGAGTCTGAATATTTGCCTGTAAATCCCTGTTCTCCCTACCTGTGTACCTTGGGCCAGGTATCATACCTCTTCACACTTCTGTTTCCTCTTCTGCAATAAGAGCGAGAAGGGCCCCCCTCACAGGGTTGTTATGAAAACTAATGGTATAAGTAGATAAAGCAGCTGGCATTGCATCTGGTGCATAGTTGGCATGCAGCACTGAGGTATCTCTTCAGTTTTCTTACTCCAGAACCACAATGCCTGGCACACAGTAGGGGCTTTATAAATGGAAGTTCTCTGAGTGACTGCCCGGGGAAGAAGGGTACCAGGAGAGCTATGTTCCTTTTGGAGAGTCATTTGGAAAAGAACCTCAGGCTTCCGAATTCTATCTGACTTCTCTGAATGGGTCCTAGTTGTCCATTCCTGGCTCTCTGTAACAGAACTCAGTGTTCACTACTTTAAGATGCTGTGTATTTGGAGATCAAAAACAACCTCAAGAAATGGTTAGGTGAACTCCGTGCTAAGAGATCATAGAATGTCCGGGTGAGAATCCAGCTTTGGAGGTCGGAATCGGATGCCATCCAGACCTTGCCAAAACAGGCCCCGACAGTTATGGTCCCTTCAAGTGCTGACCTGGCCCGGCCCCCACATTCTGACTGGTAGGAGGGGCCAGCACTCTGCTTTGGAGAAATCCTCCTGGACTCTCATTCTCAAGAGAAGCCTGGGACTAGAGAATCAAGATCAAAGGAGCGAGTAACACTCAACTCATGCTTTATCCAGTGCTGGAAAAAGAAGAGGAAGGACTCTGTGGGAATGAAAACCAAAGATAAAAGGACATTTTGTTCTTGAGGTGCTGGTTAGTAAGTTCCCCAGCAGACAGCCAGGAGATAGGAGGAGCTTTGTTTGCTCTTTGTGGGGGTGGTTCTGGCCAGGGCTCCTGCTGCTGATATTTTTCTAGCTTATAAAAATAGTGTTAACTTTGTTCCAGGTCTGTTCTTGGCTCCAGCACCCGAGCTGTCCTGAAAGGCAATAACAACCTGATTCCTGCCTCAGGCCCCTCTCCTCTCAGTTGTTTTTATCTATCAGACGAACTCTTGACTATATCAAATCTTGAACCTGGTACTGTCTCCAGTGGGAGCCTTTGCTGGCTCCCCCAGGCTGACTGCGTATTCCTTCCTGTTTGCTCCAACTGTGTCTCGGACTCGCCTCCATCACTGTGCATACTATCCAGTTTTGTGTGTGCCGTATTGTCTCATTTACCAGTAGGTAAACTCTCTGAGAGAAAGCACTGCCACTTCATCCTTATATCCCAGCAGCCTGCCCAGCGCTTTGCACATGGAGGTCCTTTAACTCATGCATATTCAGCGAACGAGTGAATGAATGACGTTCCTTAATGAGGGAATGATATTGATATTGAAACTGAGTGTTGTAGTAACTTCTCATCACAGAGCAGGCATTCCTGTATAAGGCGCACCTGGCTCCATTCGTGCAGCAACACAGCCTGCTTGGAGCAATCTGTGGTCCACTCCTAGATGTCTAGAAATCGGTGTCCTTTGTGCTCCGATCACATCAGCAAGCGCTGGTCAAGGGCAAACTTTGTGCCTAGGTTCAGCATCATTCTTTGATTCCAGATACTGGATTCTTTGCCAGATGTTGAATTGGCTTAAAGTGCTCATCTGGGCCAGATGTTGAATTGGCTTAAATTGCTCATCTGAGTCGCAGCATCAAATCAAAATGGAGGTTTTTAATTTCTTTTTTTGTTTCTTCTTCTTTTTCTTAATTGCAGAAGAATTAGTTTAGCCAGTCTTGCTAAAGGAGTTACAGGTCCATTTCCTCCTGCAACAAAACATAATTTGTTCCAGTGAACAATAAAACTTGCCAACTTACTGTCTCACTGTTATCAGTGCTCTAGAAGCAACATTGATTCTCAAGGCCACCTTATATATACTGTTATTCTGTTCCCTCTGTGAAATGAGACCGTGAAGCTCGCAGAGACAACCCGCCTTCCTCAGCTCCGCACAGCAAGGGCAGATGCTTGAGTTCAGCCCATGCCCTGTGATCCCAGAGCCCACACTTCTGATCGCTCTGCTCCATGGAATGGCTTTTTTAAAAAATTAAAATGTGACCCATTGCCCTCTTGGATTTGACCCTTAAACTGTCATTTGCACAAGTAACAAATATTTAAAAAAGAAAGTCTTTCAATAAATATTAATGGATGGCCCATTTCACTAGTTGATGGGGGTGTAAGGTAGGTATGAAAGAGAGCTGGATTTCTGGGGGTTTGTACTCTAGTAGAGAAAATAAACATTAAATAAACATTTGCAGTTATGTGTGCCAAGCAGGGAGGGCTTTGGAAAAGCATAGAATGTACCCAAAATTGAGACGTGAAGAATTATAAAGGGATTTCTAGAGAAAGTGATATCTGGTGATATAATTACATTTCCTGCCCTGCTATTACTTCTTGGTAAACTGAGATTTTATTTACTTTTTATCACTTTAAAACTCCAATTAGGCTTTTTCCTAATACCACCTACGATATCATCATTAATAAAAACAAGTATTAGAACCGTTACTCTCATTGGTATTATTAGTATCATGACCTTCTCACCTGCCTTCTGTGTGCCAAGTATTCCGCCTGACACTTGACATACTTTGCCTCTTGCTTCTCATAACATTCCTTCAAGGCATAAGTTATCTCCCCTTCTGTACATAGGAAATTAAAGGCAGAAAACATAGTATTTTCCCTAATGGCTTCATTAGTGTTATGGCAAGATTTGAACTTGAGTCTGACTCCAAAATTCATATTTTTCCCTCTGTACTCGTGATTGTCAGCCGGGGGTGACTTCGCCCCCCACCCTCGGGGGAAAGGTGGAACGGTACTGACTGTGGTGGGTAGAGGCCGGGGATGCTGCTCCACCCTACTCGACAGCAACCCATCTCCACTGATATGATTTCCCTTCCTCAGTTCAGTTGATTTTTGTAGAAAACGAAAAGCAGCCTCAAGTAAGGGTTCTGCTAGCACATTAGTACTTTGTCAACCTATATGTTGTGAAACTAAGTCCTCAGTGAAAAGATAAGAAAGTAGAAATGAAGATGGTGGAACAGGTTGCCCAGGGTGATTCCCCCGCCGTCTGACCTCCCAAGAGTCGAGCTGCACTTGACCGCTCCTCTGTTTGGCACTGCACGCTCACTCCTCACCTCTGCTCATGCCCTTCACTCCGCTTGGGGCGGCCTCCGCTCCAGCCCCCATGTAGGCAGTCCGTCCCACTCCTGCGTCAGCACTCACTGTGAGTGTCACCTCCGCTGCGGACACTACTGCAAACTCAGCCTCACTCTTGGAGAAGATCACTCCCTACTCTGTGTTTCTGCAACACTTTGCACTTGCTGCAGTTTTCTCACCAAATCGTGTTCACCTCTGTGTGCTCAGCATGGAACCCAGAGTCCAAGAATTCATTAAGATAATAAATGTGAGAGGATTTCGAAAGCTCAGAAACCAGGATTGCTAAATTTGGGTGAGGGAGCCTTTAAAAACTACAGATTTCTAGGCACTTACCCTACCGAGGAGTCTAGTTACAAGGCGGAAGATGTCACCTGGTGCCCAGAGGAGACGGCCCGTGGGACAGGTGGCACTGGGCACACAGGTCAGAAGCAGGAGTGATGGGCAGCTGCCGAGTAGACAAATCAGACTGAACCTGAACTGTGCTCAGTAGGAGCCGGCCCGGGCCCAGGCCCACAGCTGTGGGCAGGAGGGAGCGTATCCAGCAAGAAAGAGAAGGTGGATCCAAAGAGGCAGACAGTCTGTAAGGAATAGAGGGGATTAGGAAAGCAGATAAAGTCGTGCCAGGGAATTTGGAAGGAGAAAAGCAGTGTCAGTGCTTGAGCAGATAGAGCTAGGACTATTCCAGGAGTTCCTGGATGCAGGTCAGCGTTGGGGAGGAGGAGTCTTAACGTGATTTTGAGTTTATCGTTTTCAGTTGAGGTTTAGTTTAACGAGAACCATCGCTGCCTGAGACCTGAGCAGCTGCAGGAGCTGTGGCAAGGGGCAGAGAGGACACATGTAGGAGGGAGAGCTTTGGGTTTCCTGTTCCCAGGCCCCTAGGCTTCCCCTCAGATCTGGGCTTCTCTGGACTACAGAGGACTGGCCTTAGCCGGGAGGCCAGTTTTTACTCTGTGGTCAGAACGTTGGGAAGAGTCTGGACCCTTGGGGATACAGCCAGCTCCCCCTGTCCTACCCTGTCCTGCCCATCTCTAAATTTTGTGCCACACAACTCAGAAGATACAGTTGTCACCTGCCCTGAGACGGTAACATCTGTAGTTGGATAATTCTTGCTTCTGTTTGGATAATGAGTGATCATAGGCCTTAGAACTAAAATGTTGCTCCAAGATTTTCTGTACCAGAGTCTTCAACTGCAGATG
>PVKM010034496.1:0-15578 GCA_004027735.1 Carollia perspicillata
TTAAAGGACTTTGATATTTTAATGAAGATGTTAGGTCACTACTTTAAGTCTGTATAGCCTTAAATAAACATTTCCTTTCCTTTTCACAAATATCTGGCATTGAGAGATATCTTTCCAATTGGCAGCGGAGGGACGAGCCCAGTAGGTAGTCTGGACAGTATTAGTATACCATCCTCTGGAGTCTGGGCCCCTGTGTGTGTATGTGACTGTTCTGTAACATAACGATATTTTGGAAAACATACCAGTTCTATGTTAAAAACAGATAGAACTGGTAAAAGTTTCATCTGTCAATAGGGCTCTATTACTACTTCACTTTCTGTCAAGTAGTTCACTGGAACATTTACCTTCCTTTCTCAGCTATTCAATATCCAAGCATCCAAATCTAGGCTGATAAACTGCTTGCTGTCAGTGCATTCAGAAGTCCAGACAGAACACACATGCCCCAGCTGCCTATACTGTGCAGAAGCACATGACAGCTGTGTTATGTAAGTGTTACTAGAGGGGAACTGGCCCTGAGCATGTGAGCCTAGGGCTGGCTAATAATGTGTGTGTTCTCAACTTCATGCAGGAAAGATTTCACAATTCAAGTGTAGGTGATTGTGAAAGTACATTTATTAAAACTGGGAACAGTGAAGCAAGGGGTTTAGTATAAAAGAAGCAACAAAATCCAGATTGGGCTTCTTTGGTTCTCTAAAACTGTTATAGGAAATAAATGAGCTGGGACCAGGGCAGCGCTGCTTTAGCTCACTGGGAAGTCAGAGAAGAGGGGGCCTTGAAGACAGATTCAGGGAGTTAGTTCCTGGGAGAAGTTGTCTCTTCCCATTGCTCCCCAAGTTGCAAGGATCCTGGGGAAGAAGAAAGGAAAGAAGAGGGGAAAAGGAAAGAAGTTGGCATGCTCCCAGGAGGGAGAGAGTTAGCACTGGGTCCTTTATCTTGAAGGCTTTTTATCTCTCTCTTGTGATCAGGAGGGTATAAGCAGAATGTTCATCAGTACTCCAGGTATGCTCTTTCAGAGCTGTGGTCTCAGCTGATTGGTGAGTGACAGGGCAGGGGGCCATTAGTCATTGCAGCTGGTCCTGGCATCACCCACCTGGTTTTGCTGCTTCTCTGGGCCTGGAACTGAAATACAACTGAGGCCTAGACATTATCTCCAGGGAAGTGAACTTCTGTATCTGGCTGTAAATTGTTCTGCCAGTTTGTTCAGCTCTCTGTCTCAGTTCCCCATTCTACTTGCCAAAGAATATTCCCAGATCTTATTATCCTGCTTCAAAAATAAAATCTGAAGATCACTCGAAAGGGTCAAACTTGGCCCACATGAAAGTAAAATGAACATCCCATTATGTTAAAATCCATAATTCAAAATTAAGTTGACTTTTTATTTTTTATATTTTTTAATTATTTATTGCTCATTTATTTCTTTTAGAGAGATAGAAGGAGAGAGGGAAACATCAAATCTTTTTCCCACTTAGTTATGCATTCATTTGTTGCTTCTTGTATATGCCCTGACCAGGTATTGAACCAGCAACTTGGTGTATCAGGACAATTCACTAACCAGTTTAGCTACACAGACCAGGCTCAAGTTCACCTTTTTAAAGAATGTTTCACCACTGTCTCGTGAATTTGGTTTCATGACTGGAAACATAAACCTGGCACAAAATGACCAATATGCCAAATACACAGAAATCACTATTAGAGACCAAGCAATTTGTTTCAGATGGTTAAATGGACTAGTTTTTGCCCATCAGCCTCTCAGCTTTACATTAATAAAATACTTATGTGATAACAAAGTTCCTGAGGAAAGGATATGTCATATGGCAGAGTGTTTCAGTGTATTAATATTAGTTTAATGAAAACACATTTGTTGTTTTCATCATAATTGCTTACTAACAATGAAATAAAAATAAAAATATGTTTTACACTGATTCCTAAAAATAATTAGAAATGCCACTTGGCAGAGTGTTTCACAGTTTTTTTAAGGCATTTTATTTACTTTTTGATCTACTCTTTTTGCTTCCTTTTTGTCATTTGACATAAATTTATTTATTGTATATGTTGCATAAAGATAAAAATAAAAAAATAAAACAAATTTTAAGTATGGACTCTTACTGAACTTAAAAAAACAGCAATATTTAACAGGGAATACAGCATTTACTTTTGAGAAAGCTGATTCAAAAAACACTTTTTTAAAGTATCAAATCAGTTTTCAAATATACACTGGCAAATTTAGAAAATAATTATAAAAATAAAATAAATTAAATTGTTTCCAAAGTGATTTATAAATTATATTGTATATAATTTAATTTAATTTTAGTAATGTTGATTTGCCTTAAGTCACATATAATAAAGTTTTAAATAACTTCTAGACAAATAACCAAAATTTACAAAATTATACTTCAGCTTTAATTCAAATCAGTTGAAAGAATTTTTAAAAATATTTTAACATAATAAGTTGAAATAAAGTGAAAAAGAAAATTGATTTTTATAAAGAACATGTCCATTTAAATTGATATTAAATAATATTTCACCAGTCAATAGTTTTATAATGTTGAGATGTAACAGCCTTGTTATCTATAAGGAGGAAGATGCTCCTGAATTAGTTCATGTATATCACTGGGAATTGGGTCTTCAAGTAAAATAAATTTTTCATATAAGGTATAAGGCACAAATATTAAAAAGAAACCCCATATGATTTAATAAATTAAGAAGAGCTATAAAAAAGCAGAAATCATTCTCATAATTAGGCATTCTTACTGAGTTTTTTGTTCTATCAAAGATGTATTTTAATAAATGACACAAGTAAAAATAAAAAAAATTGTAATACAAGTAAAATATATTTATGAAAATTAACATATATTCAATAACATATCACATAAAATATAAGAACTATTCAAATTAAAAGCTATTCTGCACATGAATTCTAACATGCTCAGCATTGTTCTAGAACCAACAGAGTTTCCCCTATTCAATATTTTATAATCTATTTGGAAAGACAGGATAAAAAAACTTTAAAAAATTAAAATTGTGTATTTAAGTAACTATTGATACAAGGTAACAGTGTGCTAGACTCCACTATTACATACTAGTATAGTACCTTTCCTCAAAGGGCAATACTATAACAGAGTGAAATCCTTGCTTTCTCTGACTCCATCTTGTTGAAGCTTGCTTTGTCCCCATGGCCTTCAGTCTACAAGCTCCTGCTTTAGACGTGCTAGTAATTAGATGAATTCTGCTTGGGGCCTGAGATTTTACAAGAACAGCCCCTCTCATCTTCCCTTCCCTTAACATAAAAGAAGCCTGAACTGTGTGCTTAAGATGCATTTGAAGAACTACTAGGGCTTCCTCCTATCTTCTAGGTTGATGATTTCTTCATTGATAAACTATTCCTTACTCCAGATGCTGGCATTTTGAGTTTTGGTCTTTTTTGTCTGGCATGTGGACTTTGGACCATAACAATACCTCTAAGTAAAAGGCTACTCAGTGGGAAGTAGGAGCACTGAGCAATGGCTTTATGGAGTAAATGGGCATTGCAGACTTGACCATCATCAGGTTAGGATGGGAATAAAGAGAAGGGGCAACAGTCTTCACAGAGATAATCTTCTCAAAAACAGGTTAGAAAGCAAGTATGCAAAGAAAATGTACTACGATTATAAACATAAAGAAACTGAAATGGCTACATATCTCTAACTTGCTTGTTTATTTTAAGGCTTTTTTAGATATAAGACATGAAATTATCTGGCAAGAGACCAATAAATATAAATTTAAGAACTGAGAAGGCAGAGATGTTGCATGAAGTATTTCAGAAGTGAGAGGGTGACTTCTTTCACTTTGCTTCATAAAACATTTGTTTGGAATGTTGCCAAATTTGCTATAAGAATTCCTATCATTAATTGGGAAAAGTACCAATAATCTGAAATTACTGTCAATTTTACCTTCTGAATGTACTGCCCAGTTTTAAATGTTTCCTTTTTCCATCTAAAGTCATAATTGAAAGACAAAGCGTGGCACTTAAAATAAGTATCTTTTGCTTCCTTCTTCTAGTCCATTTTTTTCCCAGCAGACTAAATTTTTATTTATTTATTTATTTATTTATTTATTTATTTATTTATTTATTTATTATTTATTTTGGAGGAAGAGAGGGAGAAAGAGAGAGAGACAAACATCAATGTGTGATTGCCTCTCATGTGCCCCCAAATGGGTACCTGACCCACAACCAAGGCATGTGCCCTGACTGGTAATCAAACCAGTGACCCTTTGGTTTTAAAGCCAGTGCTCAATACACTGAGCCACACCAGCCAGGGAGGACTACATTCTTAAGCTTACAAATTTAAAAGTATTTCTATCTCCAAATATAACTCTAAAAATGAAATAAAATACTACTCCTTTTCTTATTTTATGTAGATAATTTTCTTCTTTACTTTATATTTATAATTTTGAAAAATTCTTATCCTATTTCAAAGTATTGAAGTTATTTTTCTTAAAATGTCAATTTATGCTGCCAAGAGTTGGTAAGTGTTGAGAATCAAAAAAATAGGAAAGTGTGAAATAAAAGCAAAAACATTTTAAAAAGTGAACTTGGCCCTGGCTGGTGTGGCTCAGTGGATTGAGCAGTAATCTGCGAACCAACAGGTCATGGGTTAGATTCCCAGTTTAGGGCACACGTCTAGGTTGCAGGTCAGGTGCCCATTAGGGGGCATGTGAGAGGCAACCACACATTGATGTCCCATTCCTCTTTCTTCCTCCCTTCCCCTATGCCTAAAAATACATACATACATACATACATACATAAATCTTTAATAAATGAACTTGATTTTTTCTCTTTGCTGTTTATTTTAATAAGAAGTCAGCAGACAGAGCTTTTGACTGTAGCAAACCAAGTAATTCTTAAATATAGCAATCAAAATTAGAGATACAGTTGTAAGGAAGGGAAAATTCCCTTCTTTCCTTCTTGGTTCTTATGCCTGGTTGAATAACTAAAATTACATAAAGCAGATTAAAAAAGAAAATAAAATGTAATATGCACTCATGGGCAATTCATATAAGCTTAAAGAATTCCAAAGACAGTAGGGAAAACATAGGCATATATGTTGTCTAGACTAAGGAAAAGGAGGTCAGTGTCTGGGACTTCTACAGGAAGTAAGGCAATTTCAAGATCGATGAAAAGGGTTAATGTTTAATGAACAAACGTTTTCTGGACCATCTAGAAATCATAAGATACAGAGAGGACTTTGATCAAATGGGCCTTACAAGGTCTCTCCCTGTTTGCCACAATAGTTTATATTATAATAAGGTTACCTATGGTGACAGTTCTTTCTGGGATAGGCCTACTACTCAAATTCTTTTAGGCAGTTTGTCAGAAGGTCAAAGGTGTTCCCTGGGCCTTCTGGGGAGGGCCCAGATTGTTTTTAACTCAAAATAATCTGCATACCAGAATGGCACACCTGGGGTGGCCTGCCCTGACATGCCTCATAGTTTGATGACAAAATAAGTAAGAACCAAAGAGGAGTGCAGAATTTAAACAGAAATTTTAGTTTAAATCTAGTTTTTTTTTTTCCTTTTTCTAATGCTTAGGTTAAACATATCTTACTAATTCTGACTGTTTTGTTTAAATACACAAAACAATTTTATAAAATTACAGCAGAGAAAATATTAAGATATCCTGCATTGAAAATACCTGCCAGCAACATACTCTTTCTACTTAGTAAAAGGTAAGGAAAAAATCTTAGATTTCTAGAGCTGCAACAAATAAAAAAAATGGTCGATCTTGAATTACAGAAAAAAAGAAAATGAAGCCCAGAATATTTATAACTTTTCTAAGAACACATTGGAAATACAAAGCTTAGATTTAAAAAAAGGGATAAAGCTATATTCTTATACAACCAATGCAAACATGAAACTCATGTAATTCGTATGCCCAAGGTAATAAAAGTCCTTTATCTGTGACCCAGAAATTTCATATGGTGCCATGATCTATGACACTGTGGCAGTGTAACTTGTTAGTTTGGAAGTAAGGTAATGTCAGGCTTTGTACAGTTTCTGAATGAGGGCTACTTCTCTTTTGAGGAAGATTGCAATGAGAATTTGGGGGAGATGCAGAGGGAATATTAGATAAATTGTCATTGTCCTTTCTAACGAAATGAAACTGGGATTAAATTAATCCACAGTCCCATGTGGCTAAATGACTTTATTATTTCACCTGATGAGTGATATGATAGATGGTGGGCTCTTGGTCAAAAAATACAGCATATCTCTCATGAGCATAACATGATTTTTCAGGTTCCTGGGGTTGGGGACAGGACTTCAGTCTCCTTGTCAATGTGCCCATTCATTAGCACTAAAATTGTTCTAGAATCTAGCATTCAGTCTAGATTTATTTGTAACTGGTTCCCTTGAACTCACTGTCACCTATGTACCTGATTTTTACAGCAAGGTTTCAAATATTATAATATTATTGGTTAAGCATATAGTGAAATAAAGATTCTGGAGATGGTATTTTTTTTCATGCCACAAAAATTAGAAATGATATGCTGAAAAGATAATATACTGTACAGCTGGGTCAATCTTCTAGGCCAAAATGGAATGTCAAAGTGTCAGTTATGATAATTATAAGATACATTATGATTAAATGGACTTCCATCTGGAGCTCTGGCAGAATTATGCCTTGAGAAATTATGACTTGAGGGATATAACTCAAATGCCTGATAACACTAGGTTCTGTGTAACCCCTAAATTCAGTTGGCTACAACGCAGATTCAGATTGATGATCACTGACCAAATCTGGCACTCTGCTGAAGTATTGCTATGATAGGTGTATCTTAATCAACTGTGGAAAAAATGCCATAGTGCCTTCCAGATGACGCGAATAACTGACAGAATTCAAAACTTGACACATCTTCTAAATTTAATATTTACCTTAGTACTAAACAAATCCTTTTTCTACTCCCTCAATTAGAATCATCATCATTTCCCCCCAAAAGCAGGGATTGCATTCATGTCTAAATAAACTCAAATAATATTAGCATTTCTTTCCAATAATATTCATATTTCACATTCATATTTCTTATGTTGAAATGACACTGATGTAATTGTTATGTGATCTTGCTTCCAACAACTTAACATAATCTTAATAACATTTTTACACAGAGTTTGTGACAATTTAAAAAAAAATAATGTATGATTTCATTGAGTCAATAATATTTTTTCTACACATACCAATTCCAAAATCTTTTATAGGATGTGATACTAAAGAAATAAATTTTATGGATGATGATATTAAAATGCATATGGGATGCTGGGGATACATAACGTATGTGTGAAAGGAAGG
Source organism: Carollia perspicillata (assembly GCA_004027735.1). Lineage (NCBI taxonomy): Eukaryota > Metazoa > Chordata > Mammalia > Chiroptera > Phyllostomidae > Carollia > Carollia perspicillata. The sequence goes on from PVKM010034496.1 coordinate 7,322, forward strand.
ATTTAAATATTTTTAGAGAATGAGACATTTAAGGGTATATATGATTTCAAATTGCAATATTCAATATATGCTGAATATGTCTTAAAGGTAATTGATGAGTGTATAATAATTTAACCAAATAATAACAGTGAAATAATAAGAAAAATATCAACCTTAAAAATAGTCATGATTTTTCCTGAACACTACTGTGAAAGGTTTAATTTTAGATATAACCTTAATATGCAAAGATATTATATTAAATGAAGGTCTATGTATAGAATTTTAGAAGTTGCTAGACTTATCCATTGCATTAAAATGACTGTAATTTATTGGAAAGGAAAATATTTATTTATATTAATTCCTACTCCTCTTATTACAACTTGTGTTAAGAGGAGGTCAGTATGCTCTGGTCCTTGTCCATCTCACAGAAAAGTATACATCATTTATATAATTTATAGCATTTTTTTCTTTCTGAGTACTGGATGCATATTCTTTCAAGTCTACATGTTTCAAACAGCTTATATAAAAAAATTTATAATTAAACTATAAACTCCAACTTACTACATCTTTTCACAAGTTGTAAAATCTCAATTTTTCAGTTTTATTGAAATATAATTGACACAGTTGTAAGATATTTAAAGTGTGTGTCATGATAATTTGATATATGTTTACATTGTGAAAGGATTCTTCCATCTGGTTAATTAACACGTCCATCACCTCATAGATTTATCTTGTGTGTGTGTATGTGTGTGTGTGAGAACATTGAAGTTCTACTCTCTTAGCAAATTTCAATTACAAATACAATATCACCAACTATGGTCAACTTGTTATACAGTGGATCCTCAGACCTGATAAATCTTGTGAGATTTAAATCTGAGAGTGTTTATTTTTTAGCAACTTCTTTCTAAGTCCCTCACCCCTAGTCTTTGGTGATCACTTTTACACTTCTTGTAACTACAAGTTGAACTTCTATTTAGGTTTCACATGTAAACAATACCATGTGGTATTTGTCTTTCTTATTCTGGTATATTTTACTAAGCACAATGCCCTTGTAATCTATCCATGTTATCGCAAAAGGCAGGATTTCCTCTTCTCTTGTGCCTGAATAATATTTCATCATATCTCTGTATCTCCAATCTTCTTTATCCATTCATCCATTGACAGACATCCATTGCCAGACTATTGTAAATACTGCTGCAATGCACACAGAAGCACTGCTATATCTTCAAGCTAATGGTTTTGTTTCCTTTGAATAAGTACCCAAATGAGGGATGGCTGGATCATAGAGTAATTCAATTGTTAATTTTTGGAAGAACCTTCATACTCTTTCCAATGACTGCACCGATTTCAATTCTCTTGTCTCCATATCCGTATAAATACTTGCTATATCTTGACTTTTTCCAATTAAATTTATTGGGGTGATATTGGTTCAAAAAACCATAAAGGTTTTAAGTGTTCAACTCAGTGAATCATTATTTGCACATTGATGATAGTCATTCCAACAAGTATGAGGTACAGTTTTGTTTTCTGTTTTTGTTTTTTTTAGATTTTTTACTGTATTTTTCCATTAACATTAATGTCCCTATACCCCCCTCCACCCCACAATCACCACACGGTTATCCATGTCTGGACCTGGATGGACCAGGAGAATATTATGCCAAGTGACATACGCCAGTCAGAGAAAGACAAATGCCATACGAATTCACTCATATGTGGAATCTAATGAATAAACTGAACTAACCAGCAAAATAGAGACAGACTCACAGAGAACAGATGACAGCTCTTGTGTGGGGTGGGGTTAGGGGGTAGAGGAATCAAGCAACAAGGCGTGGTTTTAAATGGCATGAAACATTCCTTTTATAAGCTAATATTCATGACTAATGTTCTTTCTAGATGTTATTTTCTTCTCTATTCAGCTCCTCTTTACTTAAAATAGAGGTTGAGATTTGATTTGTACTGATTGTGACATTTTACTTTTCTTTTTCTTTTTGCTTATTATATTCCATTTGAACAATGTGCAGTATCCACAGACAGATGAACATTACATAAAGGGCATCAAATGAATGGCATATTTTTAAATACTCCTTAAACATCTCGCCCCCCCCGCCCCACTGCTTTCTTTGTATATAGGCTGTCTTCCCAGCATATACATATATTTCTCAGAAATATCTCCCCTCTCCTTTATTTTAAATTCTTATCTTGTTATTTTGAATTTAGCTTTCTTCTCTTTGCTGATTTTCTAAAGTTTGTAAGAAGTGCCAGCAGTATGGAAATGAGGTCTGTCAGAGGGGTGTTGAGATCTCCTGCTACTCAAAGAGATATAAAATAGATCAGGCCATGAAACAAAATGTCCTTCTGGGTATAGGCAGTTGTAGTGCAACTTTTATTGCAGTTAAAACAGTTTAGCCTCTAAGTACAAAGACTATTTTGTGGTTCATGCAGCTGTTCCAACAGATTGTCATCTTCAGTGAAGTACAAGAATAGATAAGAAGTGGGTATTTGTAAGTGAAATCTGAATTTAATTATTTCTTAATTAAGAAAATGTTGCTCCATGATACCAAAACACTGCAAGGAAATAGAATCAAATGTCTAAAGAGATTTAAAGCAAAAAAAAAAAAAAAAAAAGCAACACCATATGAAACAAAATGTAGAAAGTACATGCCCAATGCAGATATGAACAAGGAAAGACATAAAGAGAGACCTGATAGAAGATCAGTTATATCAGGTGAAAAACTCATTTTTGTTTTATTGCTTTTCTGGCATTAATTATAAATGACAGGTGACCTGTCAGTCTAGAATAGTGTGTTTCTAGAGACTGGGAGAAAAATTTTAGATCCTCTAGCACCTCAGCTGGGGACATAGAACAAAATTTCAAGTTCACTTTAGTAACATTATATTGTAAATAATGGCATTAGCACTAATCAGCTATTCAAAAGATTTTACAAACATTTGCTAATTAATCCCTGCACTGTTGATAAATAATGCTTTCATTTATAAAGGCACAGAGAGAAGCAAGTTATGCATTATTAAATCTCCAATGTTTCTGAAATTTAGGCAATACTAAATCTTCTCTTTATTCCTTACATCGTCACACATAAGAAGCACACACATACCTGGATTTCCAAAATCCAGTATATGTATCAGGACCAACATCTGTAGCCCATAATTTTTTTTTTGCTCCAAGTCCAAATTAAATTGCTTCTTACTTATTCAGATTTTAGCACCTCGATCATTCCATCCATGTAATTTATACCAATTCATAATTTTGTTTTTATTTGAAATTATTTGATTATATACCTCCTCTATAGAAAGCACAATACATGAAAGAAAGGGTCATGCTAATTTTGTTTAGCACATAGTAGGTACTTAATAAATGTTGGTTAAAAAAGTACTCACCTACAGATATATGAAGGTATTACTCCTTATACAGAGTAAGATTATTGTGTATTAAAACAGAAAGTATATTTTATTAATGTTTTTACACTCATATAGTGAAGTAAATATACATATATGCATACCTTTCAGAATCAGTATGAGTAAATAAAAAGTGATTTAAAATATTTTAAAATCTTAATTTATGTTGATTCTAAAACAAACCATGTCAACCAAATGAAACAATTTTGCTCCTTGCTCCTCACTGTGGAAGAGGGTGTTGAATTTTGGAAAGAGACAAAAGAGATCATACAGGAATAACAATAGCAACCATTTATTGTCCTCTTATTAAATGTCATTTAAACTCTCATAGTGGCAAACAATATAGATATTATTTGTATGACATTTAGTCATGTTAAGAGAGTTAAATGGCTAGTCAGAGTTATAAAAATGTCTATTTTTGATAAGAAGTATATCTTTTTAGCAGAACACTATCTAAAGGCCATTTTTGTTATTATTATAAATCATCTTGGGAGGATAGATGGGACCATCTCTGCTAACAACAGATGCCAACCAATACACAGGAGAACTGGCAGCTTTAGGGCAGACCAGTGGAGAGAGAAATGATGGTCAGTATTGGCCAGGAATCCAAACAGAAAATCATTTTAGCTTTATTTACAGTAGCCATGACAAGTAAAATCTCAAACAAGATTTCTACAATAAGGTCAGTGGTGTTTTGAAAATCTAATCAAGGTCAAAGTTCCTTAAACAGCAATCCCAAATAGTTGATGAAGAAAAGACCTACACCAGAGGGATCATTCACAAGTGTGTGTGTGTTCTTACAGCACACCAGCCTGGTGTCCTGAAACTGCGGTACATATGAGTTAGCATATAATTAATGTCTCATGGTCTCCACCTCTCAGTGAGGACAAATATCCCCTATCTGTAAGGATTGTCTTTGTCATCAGCAATACTCTCAACACCTAAACATTCACAAGCAAGAAATACCATCCCTGCCATCCCCAAAGATGTCTACAAGTATAACACTTCCTAGACCTCATGATTTGCTGGGCCCTGTATATGATCAGTTTCCCTTTTAAAAGATCATATCATGTTTAATTTTTATAAAATCTTTTCTGATTAATGTCTTGACATATAACCTATGGGCTTTTGCAAGGTCAGAAGCAAATGTCATTCACCTCTGGTGATTACACTGCCATCTCCAATCTCTATAAGACATGTTTGGAAAGCCTAAATCAAAATTCTTTCCTTTCTCCCAGAGTCTTGCTTTTTCCTCTTTGTTGGAATAGAGGGTCTCTGAGGATAGCATGACAGTCAGTAGTTTTTGCAGAGCATAAAGTAGTTGTGGCTAACATCAGATGTTTGCCCATTAGACAATGGCCCAGCCAACAATCACTAGTGTAATTTTTTGAAAAATCATGAAACATGGAAATAAGACAAAGACTAAAATACAAATTAAATATCACTGTGATTATACTATTTAATGACTGAGGGAGTTTTTTGCTCCTTAATTATGTTGGTATATGAATAATAACTATAAAGGAGAGATTCTTTCATTAGGAACACATGAGATAAAACACTGAGATGGATGGAACAGAACATCTGTAGTGGGGTTATTTCACAATGTGATGCTTAGACTGAAATGTTAGAGTGATGGTCACAGAAAGATATTGAGACTGGAAAATTCCATGCAATATATAGATCAAAATCATAAATTTTATGTCTCTCTTTCACATGAATTACATTCTGTCATACCATAGTGCTTTCTTAAATAGTAGTGAAGAATCCAGAAGAAGAATAAAGAAATATGCTACATTTTTTATAAAAAATAAAAGATGAATTTAGTAAACACAAATAAAATTATTATTCCCTAGTGAAATTCTAGGATTGTTTATTAAATGGAGAATATTTAATACTAAGAGACATGGAAAAATAAGAAAGAGAAAGAAAATAAATAGAAAAAGTGAAAATGATCATATGCTTTCTCAAAAGAAAGCATGTAACAGTTATCTCCTGAGCTCAAAGGAATGATTCACACATAAGAAAAATGTTTCAAAAATCTTTATATTCTTGTGCATATTGTGTATGCTGTACATATCAACTTTTCATATTTCTATATTTATTCAATAAACATGTATTAATTTATTAAATTACTAGGTCAAAGATTAATATGATACAGTTCCTACCCTTGAGAAACTCACAGTCTAGCAGGAAAGACAGACATAAATAAATAACTAGAAAAAATGTGAAAAGTGCCATAATGAATGCATATGTCAATAATTCAAAGGGGAACCTAATGATTCGGCTGACAGAAGTGATATATTGATTACAAGATCGATGTAAGTCAACAGTGTGATGGCTGCCATAAAATATCAAACAAAAACTTTGCCTGAATTTGTGTATGTTTAGTGCTCAAAATAAAGAAGAAAATAATTTTTCTAATTCAGCTTCTAAAATTGACCACATTGACTGCTCTCACTTTTGGCTATCACATTAAAAAAACCTGTAAGGATAATAAAGTTCTATGACACTATGGCATTGTAATATGTGAAAAAGAATAGGGTTGTTTGATGTAGAAAAATAAATGTGGGGGTACATGTGTACATGGGTGTGATGTTCACATATTTGAAGACTTGGCACACTGGAAAAAGAAATCCATCTATTTCCAAAGTGTAGCGCTAACATGCTCTGAAACATTGCAGGAAAAAAATTATGTTATAACACAAGAAGTTGTTTTCTACTAATTAGGACTATTCAGAAATTGAAGTGGTTTCTCTTAAACTTGGCTTCTGATTGTACACAACTTTGAGATGGCAAAGGAGCTGTCAGCATTATTAAACCATGGACTGATGCATTGGATGGGTAGAAGGACTGGGTGACTTCACATTACATTTGTAGTTTACCTTTGTCTCTCTCTCTCTCTCTCTCTCTCTCTCTCTCTCACACACACACACACACACACACACACAAACTTGCATTTTTTCTCTAAATCCCTCAAAAGACTATCATTATTTACATACCCACTTAAAAATACACATATTTTATGTGCTTATGTAAATAAAAAATACAAAGTACATGAATTTTTGTCTAATTTTTATTTTAAATGGATGAGAAAAAACATTAACAATGTTTTTGAGTATATCAGCAAAGATGATTTATCCAGTGATTATGCATGACAGTAAGTATGTGCAAAATAGATTATTGTAATTACCTGCTTAATCTTTGAAACTGGAACTACTTTAAGCAGAAAAAATATGGGGACCTTTATCTAGTGTATAATGTTAACATCTAATTTGTCTTCCTACAGGTTGGGGCTTCGTCATTTACCAAGTTCTTATATACAGGCCAAGTTTCATAGAGTCACACCCATCCCTTATACTTTGATTTCTATGTGCAAACTTGTTTTTCATCTGTTTGTTTACTTATTTGTAAACCTATCTCTTAGTGCTTATATTTGTGTTCTGCTTAGTTTTCTACTTTTTTTCTCAGAACCCCATCATCCTATTTTCCAATTTGTTACTCCCAGGAACATGTTCCTACATTTTTAGCCTGTTGATGATGTTTGTATACCTCTAAAGTCCATGGTGCTGGTCTCCTACTACAACATTATTATTTTTTATTTATATATATATATATATATATATATTAGAGAGTGGGAAAGGAGGGAGGGAAGGGGGGCGGTTAACATTGATCAGTTGTCTTTCATATAAAACCTGACTAGGGACCGGATGGGGACCACTGACAGGGGACAGAATCTGCAACCCAGGTATGTGTCCTGACCAGAAATCGAATCAGTGACCTTTTTGTGTACCAGACAATGTGCCAATCAACTAAGCCACATTATTGTTTTTAATAGCAACAATGTGTCTTAACGAAAGTAGAAGACTCAGCAAGTATCAGGAATCAAGTTAGTTCACTGAGAAACCTATCATTTACTTATGTTTATTACATGCTGCAGAGTTGGCTCTGACTCCTGGGGACTCTGGGAATAAGTGATGTCCATGATTTTTGTCCTCAGCAGCCCTGCTCTTCTCTTGTAGACTCATGCCTATAGCATTCTTTATGGAGTCAATGTATCTCACATTTGGTTTTCCTCTTTTCCTACTGCTTTCTATTTTTTCAAGCATCATTGTCTGTTCCAAAGAATACTGCCTTTTCATCATGTGCCCAAAGCAGTACAACTTCAGTTTTGTCATTTGCCTGCAGTGATGGTTTAGGCTTAATTTTCTCCAGGGCATACTTTTTTGTATTTCTGATGGTTCAGGGAATCCAGAGGGCTCTTCAAAACTGTATTGTAAATAAACCTTCTTCTTTTTTGCCTATCAGCCTTTTTCACTAATCAACTTTGTCATAAAAACATAGGAATTGAGAATATGAGAATATGTCTGTTGTTAGCCTTGGCGATCTTTGAAAGATGATCTTGAAGATCATATTTCCTCTTGGTGATCTTAATTTTTTTCATCACTGCCCATCTTAGTTTGAGTCTTAACTTAATTCATTGTCTCCAGTAGTCATTTGAATTGATTACTGAACCAAGATAAGCAAAATCTTCAACAATTTCAAAGTCTTTGCTGTCTATGTTAAATTTGTGCATTTCTTTTGTAGTCATGATTTTTGTCTTTTAGATGTTCAAATGCACTTTCTTTTTTCACATTCTTTGAAGTCATTTCAGATCATTCCTTCTTTCTGCCAGTAAAATGGTGTCATCTGCTTATCTTAAGGTGTTAATATTTCTTCCACCAATTTTCAATTCTTCTTCCTTGAGTCTTGCCCAGGTTATCCTGTATGTTCTAAATACAGATTAAATATTTAGGTAGATAAAATGCACCCTTGTCTGCTACCTTTGCCTATAGAAAGGCATTCTGTCTCCATATTCTGTCATGAC